>JADRCD010080564.1:0-11220 GCA_019843815.1 Montemys delectorum | reverse complement strand
TGTGTGTGTGTGTGTGTGCCAGAGAGTTTGCTTATCTTTCATTCTTTCTCCTCTATCGGATTTTATACGCCAAGTCTTGTATTGAGGTCCCTACTCCATTTTGAGTTGAGTTTTGGGCAGACTAAAAGAAACGGGTCATGTTTCTGAATGTAGCTATTCAGTCTGAGCAGGACTACTTGTTGACCATACTGTCTTTTCTTCAGTGTAGACTTGTGGCTTCTTTGTCAAAAATCAGGTGGCTATAGGTATATGGACTTCCATGTACTTATTGCTATATTTTTTGTAGTATTATTTGAATACAGGATGATAATGGTTCCAGGAATTTGTTGTTGCTTAGGATTCTTTAGTCTATCCTGGGTCTGTTGCATTAGCATATGAATTTTCAGAAAATTTTGTTTTTCAATTTCTGTGAAAAACTTCATTGGTTTTTTTGATAGGGATTTAGTTGAATCTATAGATTGCTTTTGATAGGATGGCAATTTTCATAAAATTAATCCTATCAATTCATAAGCAAGGAAGTTCTTTATATCTTTTGATATCTTCTGCAACTTTTTTTATTTTAGTTTAACATTTTCATTGTACAAGTCTTTCATTTTCTTGTTTAGATTTATTCTAAGATTTTAAAAAATTAATTTATTTGTTTTTTAGATATTATGAATGGCATTACTTTCTGGATTTCTTTTTTGGTATGCTTGTCATTTGTGTATATGAAGACTGCTGATTTCTTTGTGGGTTAATTTCATATCTTGCTAAGTTGTTCAACTGACTTATATCAGCTGTAATAGTTTTCTGGTAGAGTCTTTGGGGTCTTTATATCTAGAACTATATTATCTGCAAATAAAGATACTTTCATATTTTCCTTTTCTATTTGTATTCCTTTTCTGTCTTTCTCTTACCTTATTGCTCTAGCTAAAGTGCCACTTTGAACAGCAAGGTGCTAAAGAGTGGATATCCTAATCTTGTTCCTGACTTTAGTAGAAAAACTTTGAGTTTTTCTCTGTTTAGAATGATATTGATCTTGAGAACTTGTTTGGAGGTTCTAGCAGGGAAGCACAGCTGCTTGTATACTCTTGATCAAAGACTGGTCCTCCTCTATTCGGGGAAGGTTGCCCTCTTTGGGAGGGATGCACATGGGGGATGGTGAGGAAGAAAGAGGACACCAGCCTAGGCAGTCAGATCAGACTAATCAACCTTGGGGATAAATGAGGTGACAGATGTTGCAGCCAGATGGCCCTTACTGCCCTCCAAAAGACCCAACAAACAGCTGAAAGAGTCAGATGCAGATATTTGCACCCAACCAATGGACAGAAGAAGCTGACCCTTGTGGTTGAATTAGGGAAGGCTGAAAGAAGCTGAGGAGAAGGGTGATCCTGGAGGAGGACCAGCAGTTTCAAATAATCTGGACCCCCAAGGTGTCTCAAACACTAGACCACCAAACAGGCAGAATACACTAGTTAATATGAGGCCCCCAACACACATACAGTAAAGGACTGTCTGGTCTGTGTTCTTTCAGAGATGATGCACCTAACCTTCAAGAGACTGGATACCCCAGGGAATTTAGAGGTCAGGTGGAGTTGGGTGTGGGGACATCCATGTGGAGACGGGGTTGGGGAAGAGATATGGGATGTAGAACAGTTGGAGGGTGGATGGAGGGAATAAAATATGGAGTGTAAAAACATAAATTAATTAAAATTAAAAAAAGAAAAAATATATAAGCTGTTCTGAAAACCATAGTACAGTGTAAAAACATGAAATAAACAATACTACTAATAGAGAGGGTGAGATAAGAGAAGCATGATTTCAAGACCGTTATGTGGTACACATCAAGACACTGTCATATACAAACAAGCATATGGATTGTACAATATTGGATGTATTTCTCCAACTACTAAATTAGAGAGACTATTGGATGACAGTCTAATTCCTCATATTTTTGTATTTCAATCTACTAGGATATGTTGGTAATATTAATTTTCATATTAAGATATTTAAAAAAGTAATTGTTACTTCTTATTTTTGTTGTAAGAGGTGGAATTAGGTTTGTGTGGATTTGTTGAAAGATTACTTTCTTGGTTCTTCTAGGATGTAGTTTCACTCCTTATGTTGATATTTTCCATCTATTATCCTTTGTAGGGCTGGATTTGTGGAAAGATACTGTGTAAATTTTGTTTTGTCATGGAATATCTTGTTTTCTCCATCTAAGGTAATTGAGAGTTTTGTTGGATATAGTAGCCTGGGCTGGCATTTGTGTTCTTGTAGGGTCTGTATGACATCTACCTAGGATCTTCTAGCTTTCATAGTCTCTGGTGAGAAGTCTGGTGTAATTCTGATAGGCCTGCCTTTATATGTTACTTGACCTTTTTCCCTTACTGGTTTTAATATTCTTTCTTTGTTTAGTGAATTTGGTGTTTTGATTATTATGTGGCAGGAGGAATTTCTTTTCTGGTCCAGTCTATTTGGAGTTCTGTAGGCTTCTTGTATGTTCATGGGCATCTCTTTCTTTATGTTAAGAAAGTTTTCTTCTATAATTTTGTTGAAGATATTTACTGGCCTATTACCTTGGGAATCTTCACTCTCTTCTATACCTATTATCCTTAGGTTTGGTCTTCTCATTGTGTCCTGGATTTCCTGGATGTTTTGGGTGAGGAGCTTTTTGCTTTTTGCATTTTATTTGACTATTGTGTCAATGTTTTCTATGTTGTCTTCTGCCCCTGAGATTCTCTCTTCTATCTCTTGTATTCTGTTGGTGATGCTTGCATCTATGACTCCTGATCTCTTTCCTAGGTTTTGTATCTTCAGGGTTGTCTCTCTTTCTGATTTCTTAATTGTTTCTATTTCCATTTCTAGATTCTGGATGGTTTTGCTCATTTCCTTCACTTGTTTGATTGTGTTTTCCTGTAATTCTTTAAGGGATTTTTGTGTTGCCTCTTTAAGGGCTTCTACCTGTTTATCTGTGTTCTCCTGTATTTCTGTAAGGGAGTTATTTATAATCCTTCTTAAATTCCTCTGTCACTATCATGAGTAGTGATTTTATATCTGGATCTTGCTTTTCTAGTGTAATGGTGTATCTAGGACTTGCTATGGTGAGAGAATTGGGTTCTGATGATGCCAAGTAACCTTGATTTCTGTTGCTTACGTTCTTATGTTTGCCTTCTGCCATCTGGTTTTCTCTAGAGCTATCTGCCCTTGGCTTCTCTGACTGGAGATTGTCCTTGCTGTCTGCTTCTTAGTTCTATTTGCTTGGGATATTTTTCACACCCATTTGTCCTGAGGTATTACTCTTGCTTAGGAGATATGTTTTCTGGAGAAAGGAAAAATCAATTGATCCTCTCTTCTAACACAATCTCTTGGTCTCTCTTTTTATCAGTTAAGATTATTCATATTAAGACTTATTATTTAACAAGCTGTATCAATATTTTCATTTTGTTGTTCTTTTGTGATCGCTTATTAGATGTCTGGAATTAATTGTTCCTTGTACCTTCTTGGGTATGTTTAAATTTTGATTAATATCGATCATATTCCTTCTAATATGATCTGTAGAGCTGGTTCAATGGTCACGAATCCCTTAAATCAATCTGTTTATGTTGTGAAAAGCTTTCCTTTTTCATTTAAGTAGGACTGACAGTTTTACTGGGCATATCAGTAGTCTGGACTGGCATCTGTGTTTTTACAGAACTCGTAGGACTTGTTTTTAATGCCTTCCAGCTTTTATAGTCTCTACTGAAAACTCAATTGACATTTTGGTGGGACTACCTTTGTATGTGACTGGATCTTTACCTCTTGTCACTTTCAATATCTTTGTTTTGTACATTTAGTGTGTTGACTATTAGATGTGGAAAGTTCTTGTTTTAGGTCAAATCTATTTGGTGTTGTGTATGCTTCTTGGACATTGATAGGCATCTCTTTCCTTAGATTTGCAAAGTTTTTTCCTATGATATTTTTTGAGATTATTTTCTGGACCTTTGACATGTGTTTCTTCTCTTTCATCTATACCTATGATTTGGTCTATTTATAGTATTCTGGAGTTCCTTTATGCTGTTTTCATTTTCCTTTATTGATTTGCCATTTTGATTGACCCAGAGATACAATTTTTTCTATCTTGTTTACAAATCAAATACTCTGTCTTCCAATTGATCCAATCTATTGTTGAGATTTCCCTCTGAATTTTTTGTTTGAATTGCTGAGACTTCCTTTTCTTTTTTCTCATTAATTAATTTATTTATTCACTTTACATCTCAATCTCAGCTTTTCCTCATAAGGCCCCCCCTTCATCTCTGAGATGGAGGAGGTTACTCACCCAGACATCTCAAGTCACTCCAGGACTAGGTAACTATAGGATTGAAGAAAAACAAGACAGCACACTTGGTGGGGGTAGGGTAGGGGACATTCAGGATCCACAGGCAGGCAACAGAGCCAGGATAAGCCTTCCTGCTCCAGTGATTGGTGACTTCTCATAAAGACCAAGCTGTATGTCTGCTACATATGTGCTGGGAGTCCTAGGTCCATGCGTGTCTTTGGTTTGTGGTTCAGTTTCTGTGAGTCCTATGGGTTTAGATTAATTAGCTCTGTAGGTTTTCTGATGGTGTCCTTTGATCTCTCTAGCTCCCTCAGTCCTTCTTCCCCCAAAAGACTCCCTGAGTTCTGCATAATGTTTGGCTGTAGGTCTCTGCATCTGTTTCCATCAATGGCTGGATGAAGCATCTCAGATGACAGTGGTATTAGTCTCCTGTCTGCAAACATAATGTCAGGGGTTGTCTATCTCCCATAAAGCATATCTCAAGTTGGGCCAGTCCTTCTCTCAGGCTGTGTTTCATCTTTGTCCTTGCACTTCTTGTAGGCAGGTTATATTTTGGCTAGGAGGTTTTGTGAGTAGGTTGTTGTCCTTATCACTGGGCATCCTGCCTGGCTATAGGAGGTAGACACTCCATGTCCCCCATTGCCTGGAGTCTCAGCCTGAATTCCCCTCACAGACTCTCTGAAGCCTCCCTCCCCCATACCAGGTCTCTAGCATGCCCTAGAGATGTCCCCTCTCTAGTCAATTTCTGTTTACATTCCCATCCTTTTCTTCCTTACTTCTCCCTACCCCTGATTTACCTGCACTTTTCTCCTCCCCATTCCTTCTCTTGCCTCTTTTCCTCCCTCCCTCTACCTTTGATGACAATTTTATTTTCCCTCTGAGTAAGAGTCAAGTATCCTCCCTTGGGTCCTCCTTGTTATTTAGTTTTCTTGGGTCTGTGGATTGTAGCTTGGTTATCCTGTATTTTATGGCTAATATCCACTTATAAGTATTATGCACCATGCATATTCTTTTGGGTCTGGGTTACCTCACTCAGGATGGTATTTTCTAGTTCTATCCATTTGCCTGCAAAATTCATTGTGTCCTTTTTTTCCCCTCCAATAACTGAGTACTATTCCACTGTGTAAATGAGCCCACATTGTCTTTATCCATCCTTCAATTGAGGGTCATCTAGGTCATCAAGGTCATTTCCAGTCTCTGGCTATTATGAATAATACTGCTATGAATATAGCTGAGCAAGTGTACTTATGTTTTGGTGGAATATCTCTTGAGTATATGTCCAGGAGTGGTGTAGGTGGGTCTTGAGGTAGAACTATTCCCAATTTTCTGAGAAACTGCCAAATTGATTTCCAGAGTTGTACAACTTTGTACTCCTACTAGCAATGGAGGAATGTTCCTTTTGCTCCATATCCTTTCCATATGAAATTGTAGGCTGCTGTATTGTCCTATTGATAGTGTTCTTTGCCTTACAGAACATTTTCAGTTTTATGAGGTTTCATTTATCAATTATTGATCTAAATAGCCTGAGCTATTGATATTCTGTTCAGGAAATTGCCTCCAGTGTCAATGCATTCCCCACTTTCTCTTCTATTAGATTTAGTGTTTTGGTTTTATGTTAAGGCCTTTGATCTACTTGTGTGGGGCTAGTAGACTGTGGTATCAGACAGAAGAACTGATAAGGTTGAGCCAGCCTAAACCCTAGGAAATATCACAATTGAGGATAATAGGCATGAAGCCAGCTCCCTGCCAAACTTCTTGATCTAGGACATGTACCCATGATACCCCACTGAGAGGACCATGATAACTGATCATATAGCATAAAAACCTGGAGTTTTCCATGCTAATTGGTTACCTAGATAGGCCACAAGAGTCTAGCCAATGATCTTCCCTTCCTGGGCATTCCTTCCTGCAAAAGATGTTTAATCCCTGGTTCACCCTGAGTAAGATGCATGCATTCATATCCACTATCAAACAAAGCAGTTTGGACAAGCAAGGATCATCTCCTTCTTCAAGGATCATGGGATTGGGGGAGCAGAGGAGAGCTTTGTTGTAAAGAGCCATGCCTAACTTCTTGGAGAAGGCCTTTTCTCTTTCAGCCTCTTTGTACTCTTGGCACTCATTTAGAACCAAACTGGATCCTGTGTCCTTCTGGGCTCAGCCATCCCCTTCCTGCCTGGTACAGACCCTTGTACTCTGGTTCTCAACTTTCTGAGGTCCCCAATGGTGTCTGCGTTTAAAAGAGGCCATGTACCACAGCATCTGTCCCAGATCTCGTTGTGAAAAACACGGACTGGGACCCCTATCATGGACTGTGTTCTGCCTCCTCTGATCAATAGTAATACTTAATGATTCTTTGGATTTCCTCAGTGTCTGTTGTTATGTCTCCCTTTTCATGTCTGATTTTGTTAATTTGTCTTTCTGCTTTTTTGTTAGATTGGCTAAGTGTTTGTCTATCTTGTTAATTTTTTTCAAAGAATTGAATTGTTCTCTTTGTTTCTAATTGATTAATTTCAGCCCTGACTGATTATTTCCTTCTATCTTCTCTTCTTGGTGTGTTCACTTCTTTTTGTTCTAGAGCTTTCGGGTATGCTCTTAAGTTTTTACTATGAGATCTCTCCAATTTCTGTATGAAGGCAGTTAATACAATGAGCTTTTCTCTTAGTACTGCTTTCATTGTGTCTAGAAAGTTTGGATATGTCATGCCTTTATTTTCATTGGATTCTAGAAAGTCCTTAAATTCTTTATTTTTCACCCGATCAGTGGTTATTCAGTTGAAAATTGTTCAATTTCCATGAGTTTATAGGCTTTTTGTTTTTTTCTATTGTTGTTGAGTTTCAATTGTAATCCCTGGTTGTCCGTTAAGATTGAAGGGTTTAGTTCAATCTTCTTGTATCTAATGAGGTTTGCTTTGTGATTGAATATGTGGTCAATTTTGGAGAAGGTCTAGGAGGTGCTGAGAAGAAGGTATATCCTTTTATGTTTGAGTAAAATGTTCTGTAGATATCTCTTAGGTCCATTTGATTCATAACGTGGATTGGTTTTATTATTTCTATCTATAGTTTCTGTCTGGATGATCTGTCCATTGGTGAGAAGAGGGTGATGGCATCTTCTACTATTAATGTGTGGGGTTCGATGTGTGATTTAATCTTAAATAATGTTGCTGTTTACAAATCTGTGCACCCTTGCATTTGGGGCATAGATATTCATAATTGATACATCATTCCTGTGGATTCTTCTTGATGAGTATGAAGTGTTCTTTGCCATTTCTTTAGATTAGTTTTGGTTGAAACTACTTTACTAGATATTAGGGTGGCTACTCCACCTTGCTACTTGGCCTATTTGCTTGGAAAATTGTTTTCCATCCCTTTACTCTGAGATAATACCTACCTTTGTTGCTAAGTTGTGTCTCTTTTATGCATCAGAATGACAGATCCTGATTTTACATCCATTGTGTTAAGCTGTGTCTTTGTATTGGGGAATTGAGTCCAGTGATGTTGAGAAATTAATGACCTGTTATTTTTGTGGTGGTTTTCTCTCTCTCTCTCTCTCTCTCTCTCTCTCTCTCTCTCTCTCTCTCTCTCTCTCTGTGTGTGTGTGTGTGTGTGTGTGTGTGTGTGTGTATTTTCGTTCCTTCCGTTTTCTGGTGTGGAGTTATTTATTTCCTGTGTTTTCTTGGATTTAGTTAGTTTCTTTGGATTGAAGTTTTTGTTCTAGTAGTTTTTGCAGAGCTGAATTTGTGAATAGATATTGTTTAAACTTGGTTTTATCATGGAATATCTTGCTTTCTTCATCTATGGTGATTGAAAATTTTGCAGGGTATAGTAGTCTGGGCTAACATCTGGGGTCTGCTAGAGTTTGCTAGACATCTACCAAGTCCCTTCTGGTTTTTAGAGTCTCTGCTGAGAAGTCAGGTGTAATTTTGATAGGTCTGCCTTTGTATGTTATTTGGTCTTTTCCTCTTGCTGCTTTTAGTATTCTTTCCTTGTTTTGTTTACTTAGTGTTTTGATTATTATGTGGCAGGAAGATTTTCTTTTCTGGTCCAATCTCTTTTTTTGTGTTTTGTGCTTTGTAAGCTTCTTGTATGCTTATAAGATTTCTTTCTTTAGGGTATGGAAATTTTCTCCTATGATTTTGTTGAAATTATTTTCTGGACCTTAGAGCTGGAGTTTTTCCTCCTTCTTTTATTGCTTAGGTTTTGTCTTTTCATAGTGTTCTTGGATGTTTTGTGTCAGGGATTTTTCAGATTTAACATTTGTAACATCTTTGACAGTTGTATTGATTGTATCTTGTACACCTGAGATTCTCTCTTCCATCTCTTACATTCTGTTGGTGATGTTTATGTCTGAGTTCCTGTTCTCTTCCCTAGGTTTTCTATCTCTAGGATTCACTCAGTTTGTGTTTTCTTTATTGCTTCTATTTCTATTTTTAGATCTTGGACATATTTATTTATTTCTTCTCCCTGTTCGATTGTATTTTTCTATATCTTTTAAGAAATTTATTTACTTCTCATTTAAAGGCCTTTATCATCTTTATAAGTTTGTATTTAACATCATCTTTTCATGCTTTGGCTGTGTTAGGATAGCTGTGCCTTGGTGGTGTCATATTGCTTTAGCTTTTTGTCGATTGTGTTCTTAAGATGGCTTTTAGCTATCTGGTTGTTCCTGGTATTTCCTCAATTTTCCTGGTGCTAGCAGGACTCCTTGTGGAGGCAAGCAGAGTTGTGGGCCTGGTAATGGAGTTCAGGGAATAACAGCATGCTACTCACCACTACTTGCTGTGCTCCAGGTAGATCCAGCATGCAGAGGATTGGTGCAAGTGGGATGTAACTTGGATGTTTCTGGGGCCCAGCAGGCCTTCTCAGGAAGGCAGACAGGGCCATGGGCCAGAGGATGGAGTACCGGAGACAGAGCATCTCTTTTATATCTTATTTTCATTAAATTATATATTATATCTTAATTGTTTTAAGTTTTAAAAACATTTTTTCTTTTGTAGAAAATTAAAGCTATAGAAGAAAATCAGGAGAGATTTGAATTTTGTGTTGATAGATTATTTCGGTACAAATGACACTATCTCTGAAGATAATGAAAAAGCTAATACAATTTTATTTAAAGAAAGCAGCAAACTATTAAGTCATTGAGCCAACACCGTGGATATGAGAACTATAGGGAGGCAGAGTGACCTTCTGGAGCAGCTTTTGTTTTGTGTGACAGGGGCTTGATGATTGTGGGAGAGAACAAGAGGTTGACAGCTTAGTGTCTTTTTTAAGAAGAAGGCTGAAGTATGTCTCTGTGTTAGGGTGAAGTTGCTAACAGAGGTTTGCTGAGTACTGTGGGAGTGGAGAGAAACAGGTGGACACTTCTGGTAAAATCCATAGAGGAAAGAAACCCGGGAGAACTGAAGCTTATAAAGTCTCACTTTGTATTCAAGATGTTTCTTGGATATGAAACTGCAAGGTACAGGACCTGATTTATGATCCAAACAGCCCCTGAACAACAAAGCAAAGCCTCAACATAGTGACGTGGAAGGATTGGAACCTAGGGTCCACCAGGTGAAGAGGCTTTGGTGATTGCAGCAGTCTCAGGCTTAGAAATATTGTGGGCTTGGACCAGAGTGAGCGAGGCCGGAGCCAGTGGGTCCAGTAGAGGTCCTGAGTTCAATTCCCGGCAGCCACACATATGATAGCTCATGGCCATCTGTACAGCTACGGTGTACTCGTACACATAAAATAAATAAAATAAATCTTTAAAGAAAAGACGTATTGTGGGCTCATAGTGCAGAGGTGAGCACTAAATAGAACCTGACCACAGTGAAGGCCCAGTATGCTTAACTGAGCTCAGTCTCTGGCAGAGGAACAAGTGAATGTGTTTAGGAGGATGGTAATCTGAAGATTTCTTCATGTGTGTATGTGTGTGTGTACATGTGTACAATACACTTTCTAAGTTAATAGAGACTCACATGACACAGATAATATTTAGTAGTAATAGTAGAAAAAATTTAAAACAAGGACAACCAATTTCCCCCTGAACGTAGAATTTCAGGAAAATAGAGGAAATATACATAGAGACAAATTAAATTGAAATTTCAGTAAACACATAACAACTGAAATTGAAGACAGTGAAAGGATGGTTTAAACAAAAGGCTGGCTATAAGATAGGAGAAGTGAAGACAGATCCACAGGAAGCGAAGTAAGGAGACAAACAGTGAGCAATGCATGAAGAGTGTGACATCATGCTGGTCCAGACTTCACACGGAGAAGAAGGAAAGATGGGGCAGGGACGGCCTCCAAAGTTAAAGAACACAGCAAGGAAGCCAATTAGAATCTGTTTCTCTTTCACAAATTATTACACCTACTTGTACACTTTCTTATGGATATATTGCTTTTTATTAAGCATTAGAACAGCCAATATATGTCTTACTGTAGAAAAGTGTGATATTTTAATTTATTGGTGTATGCATTATGTATGATGCTGCAAGTCTCACTACCTTATCACTTAACGAGAGGAGAGCATATAATAGCAAAGCTTTGAGATTTTTGTACTTATAAGCTTAAGAGTTATGTGTTTAAAATTAGATAATATAGAGAGCATGGAGAAGAAAATAAAGAGTGCTCTTTACAACCCCACTGTGTATGCCTATCTGCATCTATATGTCTTCAAACAAAAAATGAAATTCCACATAATATACATTTGGCGCGACAAGTAAGTCACGGAAATTTTTTTAATTCCTTATAAAAATGTCTGTTTACTAAACACAGAGGTGAAAATAAAAGCATCTATTTTAGTAGATGTTTTATTTACCACTAAATGTAATTTGGAAGCAGTTTTTCCTTGGTAGCAACAGTGCATTTAGTTTTCCATCCGTTCAATTGTATTTATTGATCCTGTCTTACATACTAGGTACGGGACCAGATAGTCGGGGGGGG
>JADRCD010080547.1:0-22011 GCA_019843815.1 Montemys delectorum | reverse complement strand
ATTCTTTGTATAGTTCTTTTTGTTTCTATTTGGTTGATTTCAGCCCTGAGTTTGATTATTTCCTGCCTTTGACTCCTCTTGGGTGAATTTGCTTCTTTTTGTTCTAGTGCTTTCAGTTGTGCTGTCAAATTGCTGGTGCATGTTCTCTCCAGTTTCTTTTTGGAGGCACTTAAAGCTATGAGTTTACCTCTTAGGACTGCTTTCATTGTGTCCCATAGGTTTGGGTATGTTGTGGCTTCATTTTCATTAAACTCTAGAAAGTCTTTAATTTCTTTCTTTATTTCTTCCTTGACCAAGTTATCATCGAGTAGAGTGTTGTTAAGCTTCCACGTGTATGTGGGCATTCTATTGTTTATGTTGTTATTGAGGAACAACCTTAGACCATGGTAATCTGATAGGATACAAGGAATTATTTCAATCTTCTTGTGTCTGTGGAGGCCTGATTTGTGACCAATTATATGGTCAATTTTGGAGAAGGTACCATGAGGTGCTGAGAAGAAGGTATATCATTTTGTTTAAGGATAAAAAGTTCTATAGATATCTGTTAAAAACATCTGTTTCATAACTTCCGTTAGTCTCACTGTGTCCTTGTTTAGTTTTTGTTTCCATGATATGTCCATTACAGAGAGTGGGGTGTTGAAATCTCCCACTAGTATTGTGTGTGGTGAAATGTGTGCTTTGAGCTTTAGTAAAGTTTCTTTTATGGATGTAGATGCCCTTGCATTTGGAGCATAGAGGTTCAGAATTGAGAGTTCATCTTGGTAGATCATACCTTTGATGAATATGAAGTGTCCTTCCTTATCTTTTTTGATCACTTTAGGGTGAAAGTCAATTTTATTCGATATTAGAATGGCTACTCCAGCTTTTTTCTTGAGACCATTGGCTTGGAGAATTGTTTTCTAGCCTTTTATTCTGAGGTAGTATCTGTCTTTGTCACTGAGGTGGGTTTCCTGTATGCAGCAAAATGTTGGGTCCTGTTTACGTACCCAATCTTATAGTCTATGTCTTTTTATTGGTGAATTGAGTCCATTGATGTTAATAGATATTAAGGAAAAGT
Source organism: Montemys delectorum (assembly GCA_019843815.1). Lineage (NCBI taxonomy): Eukaryota > Metazoa > Chordata > Mammalia > Rodentia > Muridae > Montemys > Montemys delectorum. The sequence continues at coordinate 20,954 of JADRCD010080547.1, read as the reverse complement.
AATTGTTGCTTCCTGTTAGTTTTGTAGTTAGAGCTGGCATTCCGTTCATGTCTCTATCTTCTTTTAGTTTTGTTGGAAGATTACATTTTTGCTTTTTCAGGGATGTAGTTCCCCTCCTTGTGTTGGACTTTTCCATTTATTACCCGTTGAAGGGCTGGATTTGTGGAAACATATTGTGTGAATTTGGTTTTGTCATGGAATACTTTGGTTTCTCCATACATGGTGATTGAGAGTTTTGCTGGATATAGTAGTTTTATTGGTTAGTTTTGTGTGTCAACTTGACACAGGCTGGAGTTATCACAGAGAAGGAAGTTTCAGTTGGGGAAGTCCCTCCATGAGACCCAGCTGTGGGACATTTTCTCCGTGATCAAGGGTGTAGAGCCCTTTGTGGGTGGTACTATCCCTGGGCTGAAGTCTTGGGTTCTATAAGAGAGTAGGCTGAGCAAGCCAGGAGAAGCAAGCCAGTAAGGAACATCCCTCCATGACCTCTGCATCAGCTCCTGCTTCCTGACCTGCTTGAGTTCCAGTCCTGACTTCCTTTGTGATAAACAGCAATATAGAAGTAAGCCAAATAAACCCTTTCCTCCCCAACTTGCTTTAAGGTCATGATGTTTATGCAGGAATAGAAACCCTGACTAAGACAGTAGTCTAGGCTGGCATTTGTGTTCTTCTGTATTTCTTTAAGGGAGTTATTCATGTCCTTTTTAAGTTCCTCTATCAGCATTGTGAGATATGTTTTTAGATCCAAATCTTCCTTTTCTGGTGTTTTGGGATATCCAGGGCTTGCTGTGATGGGAGTACTAGGTTCTGATGAAGCCAAACAGTCTTGTTTTCTGTTGGTAGGATTCTTGTGTTTGCCTTTCTCCATCTCTTGATCTTTGGTGTTAGATGTTCTTGGTGTCTCTGACTAGAGCTTGTCCTGTCCCTGCCGCCCTGCAACTCCCCTTCATCTCCTGAGGCCTGTGCCTCCCGGCTGGTCCCGCCTTAGAAAGTCACTGGAGAGAAAATGTTGGATCTCACCTGAGTCTCTGGGCTGAAGCACGCCCTGGAGGCAGGCCCTCTACTAGCAGGAAAGGGGGAGAAATGGTCGGTGATCCAGCTCTGTCACTTGGAAGCTCAATTCCATGAATTTCACACTTACCTTTTAGACACAACATTTTTTGAAGCTGAATTTCAAAGAAGATTTCACAAAGTGTATCTATCTCATTACTTTTATGGTGGAATACTATACACTAAGACCATTGACTATACCACCTGGTTTAGGAACATGGTTACACAAATATGGTGAGGATGACAACAGGAGCCTGTGACACATCCTCTGTGGCTACTACTATTTTCTCCTTTGAGATAAAAGTCCATGGGGATGTACATGGACTTTGGAGCCAAGTAGCTCATTAAAGCTTCTATCTAGTACTTAACTAATATTTATTACAGCAAAATATAACAAAGTATCTTGCAAACATTAATTCCAAGTTTACACTTAATCTAGTTTTAGTCTGTTGTTGATTTTAAAATAAAATCCCAAATGTTCAATTTACCAAATGAAGACTCAGAAGCCAGATGCGGTGGTAAAAGCCTGCTAGCTCAGAGAGGCAGAGGATCATACTACTCCACTGACTTCCAAGAAGGAAAAGACTCATTCTCAAATATTCTGCAACATTTCCCTCTTTTGTCTGTATAAAAGATTCTTTCTCTAACCTCAAAATACTATATATTGTCTGATAAGAATTACATTCACAAAGTCCAATCCATTTGTTTTTGGCAGCCTTGGAAAAAGTATCATCTATCCTTTGGTAAGTACAAAATTCTGTACCTAAATAACTTTCTACCATAATTTGCAATTATCAACCTAAAAATATCCTTTTAGACTTTAAAACATTTTCTTCTTTTTTAGTTTTATTTTTTAACAACATAAGCTTAACTGAGACACTATAATTATCTAGCCTGCAACCAAATCAGAGACCTGAGAAGGATAAATATTATCTGAATAAACATGACGAGCAGAGCAAAAACCTTCCAAAACTATGAAAATGATAAACTGTTGGCCACCTGGACACTCACCCAAGATTCTTCAGCAACATTAGAACATCCATCTTTTTAGCCAACTGGGCCAGAATATCTGATAGTTTCCTGTGAAGCAGGAATTATGAAGGACTTCTCTACATCTTGTTTTGGCAGAGTTCAACAATTGACCTTATGTGTTCTACTTGTCCACAGTTTGGACAGCATACTGTCAGCAATTGAAGCAAGGACAATTTTTATTTATTCTTGTCCCATGGCTAGCTTTAACATTTTCGAAGCAAACTCTATATGGAGTTTCTTTGATGCTGATTGTCTTCTTTAAAGTAATATAGGGGTGCTGCCAGGATGGACATGTCTCATTGTAAAAAAAAAAAAAACCAAAAACAACTACAACAACAAAAAAAACAAAACCAAAAAACAAACAAAAATCCCTTAAATTAATGAAGCTTCTGTAAATGCCTTATTTTATAGATATCTGTTTTGAAGACCATCTAACTATCTCAGTATATTTCAATAGGCAAGTGTTTCTTGTCTGGAGTTATTATCTGATTAACCTATAAGCCATCTATGATTAACTAGACTAGTAACTAACAAAACCATAAGTTTGATTGACTATTAACTTTCATTTCTTAATTATACTAACAATTTGTAATAGTCATTTTCAAAGAAACTAAAACTTCACATTGCATTGTTAAGAATTACCTAGGTGTTATACCATAAAGGGATTTGATACATAGTATTTTGTAACCAAAATATAACCTCTGTTTTCCATCAGTATTCAAAGATCTATAAGAGTATATTCAATAATCTAACCTTTTTACTATTATTTCTATATCCTCTTATTTGTCTAAATAAAATGAAATATTTTAAGTATAAAAGAGTAAAATTAATTACATTAATGAGGCTATTCCTGTCAACATTTTCACAATGACCAGCTTGGTTGTATTTGACAATCTTAGGATTTATTGTTTTTTAATCTCACTGTTCTGTAAATGTTCATATCAGTCTGATATGAACTCATCAATTTGAATTTCCTGAGCAGTTTGTAGAGTAAAACTGATCTATAGGTGGTGTTTGTCAGCATAGTGGCAATCCTGGTTAGGTTGATATAACAGTCAACTCAAAGGTGTCAATAGTTTGCACAGAACTTGGTGGCAGAGGCTGACAATACAGGTGAATTCTTCATTGCAGGGTCCATCATCTTCTTAAAAATGTGGGCTTACAAGGTTACTATTAGGGATTGTAGAAAACCTGAACTATTTATTAAATACCATATCCAGCAGATCTCAGAAAGGTTTGAGGACCACATGCTATTAAGTACATACATGGTACACAAATTTTTTCTTTGTTTCTTGCTTCAGACTCAAACTTGAAAACACATACAGGAAGCTAGATGACGCTTATTTAGAGAATTAGTTAGTATTCTGTATGACTACTAATATCATGACAAAAAATTTGTATATACATGATAATAGACCAGAAAAAAATCTTCCCACCACATAATAACCAAAACCCTAAATGTACAGAACAAAGGAAGAATATTTAAAGCTATAAGGAAGAAGGCCAAATAACATATAAAGACAGACCTATCAGAATTATACCAGACCTCAACAGAGAAATAAAGGTTAGAAGATCCTGAACAAATGTCTTGCAAAAGCCACAGATGCCAGACCAGAATAGTATACCCAGCAAAACTCTTTTTCACAATAGATGGAGAAAACAAGATATTTCAAGACAAACCCAAATTTAAACAATATCTTTCTACAAATCCAGCCCTGCAGAGGATACTAGAAGGAAAATTCCAAAACAAGAAGGGAAACTACACCTAAGAAAACACAAGAAATTAATCATCTCACAGCAAAATCAAAAGAGGAGAATAAATAAGCATTGTTAATACTAATTCTGGGACTTCCTAGAGATTCTCTCCTTCCCACTGCCCCAGGCAGCTGTAGATTTTCATTCATTCTCCTGGTCCTTTGGGCCTTTCTCCTGTCTCTCCTGCACCAGATCTTGCTCCCACATTCCCCTCCCCTTTCCCCAAGTTCCCTCCCTCTCTCTGCCTTCTAAAACTATTTTATTCCCTCTTCTAAGTGAGATTCAAGCATCCTTGTTTGGGTCTGGGTTTTTTTTTATTCTCTCTTTTTGTTTAATAAACATCTCTTTAACATACAATTGTCTTTTTCTGTAACCGCTTGTCCTTACAGATTGTGTTATATCAGTAAAATGCTTTATATTGTAACATGCAAATAACTCTTTCATCATATTGAATGCATATGTAGGAGAATTATCAGTTTTAATTTGTGCAGGTATCCCCACAATCGCCATTATTTCCATTACCTGTGTTGTTATGCAATCAGACTTTTCAGAACTTAAAGCAGATGCACACTGAAATCCTGAGTACATGTCAATAATGTATATTCCTTTGTTTTCTAAATTCTGCAAAATGGAAAACATCCATCTGCCAGATGTCATTATGTTTGGTACCCCAAGCGTTGCTAGCAGCAGGTAACAGAATGTGGTTATATAGAGAACATATAGGACTTTTGTTATTATTTCTTTGGCTTGTTTCCAAGAAATAGAATTTTTTCTTTAAACCTTTCCCATTAACATGATGTTTCTCATGAAATTTTGAGGCTTCTAACACACTTCCGATTAGTAATTGATCAATTCTATCATTTCCTTGAGATAATGGAACCAGCAAAACTGTATGAAACCAAATATGAATAATATATAATATATGGTTTCTATTTCTGATGGCAATTGTATAAATATCAAAGCTAATTCTGAGTTACCAAATTCAGGAGGCTTTATATGTAAAACAACTCTTTATACATATAAAGAATAAGTAATTATATTAAGAGATTCAGGGTAATCTAATAACACTTTAAGAATTGCATATAATTCTGACTTTTGAACTGAAGCATATGGACTTTTGAGCACCTTGCTTATCTGATTTACAACTCGCCATCCCCACCTTGTTTGCATCAGTATAAAATGTTGGTGCCTTTGGAATTGGAGTTCTCTTTAAAATACGTGGATGAATCCAACTAATAATTTTTATAAACTCTATACATTCCTTTTCAGATATCTGTTTTTAATTTTGCCAAGTAGTTACTACAAGCCTTTGGCTAATCCTCATTGATCACCCATAATAGCATAATCTCAACACTTGTAAGAGGTACTACAATTTCAGCCGGATTTGTTCCTGAGAGTTGATATAGTCTTATTCTACCTTTGATAATTAATTTAGAAATCTTGTCTATATGCCTTCAAATTTTTTACTTTGTTTATGAGCATAATGAGCCCAATAGGAGAATGAGTTGAAGGCAAAATGACCAAATTACAAGCCAGTTTAGGATCAATTCAAACCATATGTGCCTCTTGTACTTTTTGTTCTACACAAGTTAACTCTTTTTCTGCTTCAGCTGTTAGACATATTGAACTGCTTAAATTTTAATCTCCTTGTAATGTTTGAAACAAATTACTTAACATACATATACTTAATCTAATTGTAGGCCTCAGCCAGTTAATATCATCCATTAATTTTGAAAATGTTAAGTGCTCTCAACTGGTACCTATGCATCTGTACCTTTTGTGGTCAAATTTTTGTAGATTGATTTTTTTAAAACAAAAAAACTAAATGAATCTCCTCTTTCAATTTTTACTGAAGCAATCTGTATCACCCAGCATTGCAAAATTCTTTGGGTTACCTTAAACATATTCTCTAAAACAACTTTGTCAAAATCAGCCAAAAGAATGTCATCCATATCATGATAAATGATAGACTGAGGAAATTGCTTACAAATTACTTCTAGTGGTAGTTGCAGAAAATACTGACACAAAGTTGGACTACTTAACATACTCTGTGGAAGTGCCTTCCAGTGGTATCTCTTTAGTGGATTACTATTATTCAAAGTAGGTACTAAAAAAAGCAAACCTTTCCCTATCCTACTTATGTAAGGGTATTGTGAAAAGAAAATCTTTCAAATTAATTGTTGTAGGTCGTGAAGGACCCATTGGTCGAATTACTTTGTTAACTGCTCTTAAATCTGTTATCTATCTTCCATTTTCTTAATTTTATTTTCATAACAAATACAGGGGAATTCCATAGGCTGGTAGATTCTTCTATATGTTAAGCCTCCATCTGCTTTTTTTGCCAGTTGTTTAAGTGCATGTTATGAGCTACTGGTCTTATCATAAAGGTCTGTTTGATAACCACTTTAGGTGCAAGGCTGTTGGTAGGTTATTAGAGTTCCCTTTAATGAATTTGAAAACTTGATCCCTGTAATATACTGTTTTGGGACTTTGGGCACAGCTTGTGATTTTTTTTTCAATCACCCATATCAATACCTCCCCCAGAAAGATCTACCATATCACACTTAATTTCCTCATTGGAACTACAGGAATATTAATTTGTATACATCATTGTTATAAAAGATCACTTCCCTAGGATTCCTTGTTCTAGGAGTCTGCTAATGGGCATGATTCCATCCTGGGCCTCTCTCAACATCGGATATTAGCACACAGATACCAGGAGGCTTGGCTCTGAGCTCCACATGGATGGGGGGCTGGTTGGTGGCCCTCTCTTCCCTGCTTTCTCAGCCCAGGCCTGGGGAAAGGCCTCAAACCACCAGTCTAGGTCCTGGGGTACCCTGTCCAAGGTCTCAAACAACTTGTATTCATCCTCTAACCTGAGAGTCAGGACTTTCTGTAGATTTCTTCCCTGTCATTTTTCCTTCTTTTTCTTTCTCTGCTCCTTTTCCTCATCTGTCTCCCTGCTATGGTAGATTTTCTCAGCAACCTGCACTAAATCCCGTACCTTTGCCATATTAAAGTCCCAGTCAGGTCTAGTCAGGGAAAGCCTGCTGTCCACGACAGCCTGGTCAATTGATGGTACCCCCCCCCCATGTCTCTGGCTTATCTTGTCTTTCTAGACTCTCAATATTTTTCCTGATATCTCTACTAGCCTGACCTATAAAAGCCATTGTCACAGTAGTTTTATGTTTCTTGCTGCTGGAGTCATAGGGTGTATATTGGTGGAATGCCTCTATGAGATATTCTAGAAGGGCTGTGGGCAACTCATCTGGTCCTTGCTTAACCTTGTGGACCTTGGTCAAATATGTGAACTTGCCAGTGGAGTCTGGTGGTAGACCTTTAGGTGCCCCTTACATTTTGCCATATTAAAGTCCCAGTCCTGTCTAGTCAGGGAAAGTCCAAGACAGCCTGGCCAATTGGTATCCCCATGTCTCTGGCTTCTGGCTTCCTGCATTATAAATAAAATAGTCTCAAAGAGATTTTTAACCAGCCATTTGGCAAAAGGGAGTTAGGGGTTGGGCTCTCCAGTTGTACAAGTCTGCCAAAGAGAAGGGCCAGTATTACATAGCCTGATTGTTCTTTTCCAGAGACCCATGTGCCCTCAGTGAGAAAGCCACCATGGTATTGAGTTGGTTGGTTCTCAGATCACCTCCCTTTCCTCGCTCTGATGAAGGGGGTCCAATGGCCCCAGTCTTGTACAGGCTGAGGATCCCCGAACCAGTACTGGCTCTAATGGGGTCACGGGGGGCTAGGGTAGGGAGATTTGGAGGAAGAGGGTCTTGGAGTAACAGGTCTGATGTTGAAGAGTCTTGGAGGATCAGAAGTTTCTCAGGTCTGGATCACTCAAGTCTGTAGGATCTCCGGTTTCCAGGGGCAGAATAGAGCATAAGCAACTAGGCACAATATGGCTGGTGGAACAGTGTGCCCTTTAAACTAATCAGTCTTTAGGGAATGAGGTGGCAAGGACTTCCCTTGCCTGAAGTTGGGCAATGGTCAGTCCTGTGGAATGTGTCCCCACCTGCAGGTCTGTTCCCCCACCCCCCTTTGGTGAAAGGAATATTAATTAGCCTCTCCCTTCCAGAGGGGCAAGTGATCTATGACCTTCCCAAAGTTCCTGAGCTGACCTTTCATTACTTTACCTCATCTCCTATCAGACCACCATCTAAAGTTCAGACTAAAGTTGAATATTGACAATATCAAAAACAACAGGACATTTACAGATGCATGAAAACTTAACAATTTTTTGTTGAATGAAAAATAAGTCAATAAAGAAAGAAAAAAGAAGTAAAGACTTTTTATAATTGAATGAAAATAAATGTACAATAAACTCAAAGTTATGAGAAAAATGAAAAAGTTTCTAAAAGGCAAGTTCATAGTAATTATTGTCTATACAAAAAAAGTAAAAAAGGGACATCTTATACTAGCATCTTAACACCATACATGAGAGCTGTAGAACAGAACAAGGAAGTCATACCCAAAAGGAATAGATTGCAAGGTATAATTAAACTCAGGGCTAAAAATCAATAAAAATAAACAAACAAAATACTGAAACTTAAGAAAATAAAGAGTTAGTTCTTTGAAAAAAGCATTAGTACCAATGATTCCCTACCTATATAAAAGGTAGAAAAAGAATATTCAAATTGACAGACTCAGAAATGAAAAGGGGGACATAGTAGCAGATACAGAGGAAATACAAAGAATAATAAGGACATTAAAAACCTGTACTCCACCTAACTGGAAAATCTAAAAGAAATAAATTATTTTCTCAATCTATACCACTATCAAAGTTAAATCAAGATCATATAAGCCATTTAAACAGACCTATAACCTCTAGCATAATACCAGATCATTAGAAGTGTCTACAGGTAAAATGACCAAAGCCATGGCCATATGGTTTCAGCACAGAATCTTACCAGACATCCAATAAGAAATAAATAAAATAACAGTACTCCTGGAAACATTTCACAAAATATAAACAGAAAGAATGTAGCCTATTTTGTTTTACATAGCCAAAGTTACCCTGATACCTAAAGCACATAAGACCCACAAAGAAAGACTTGCCGACCAATTTTCCTTATGAAAATAGATGCAAAAATTCTCAGTGAAATACTTGCAAACTGAATCTAAGAAGTCATCAGAAAGATGATTTGCCATGATAAAGATAATTATGGTCCATTTGAAAAACAGTTCTCAGCTTATTTGGGCCTTAGTGTAAATTAAAGTCAGAACAACTGGCCACCAAGTTACTAAGACACTCAAACTGCCCATCATGAGATGAGTGTTATCTGACTCATAGAGTCATAAAGTAGGATTACACAGCAGCAATTTATTGTTATTTTATCACTATATGAAGGTGTTATATGTGTGTTTGGGTCTAAGCTAGTCCTAAAGACACAAGAAGGTAACATGAAAATTTGCCCAAATATTTGTGGTTTCTATTCTTTGTACAGTACTGTCTGCTGCCAAGTATGTACCACATGAGATGTTCCCTATAGTAGGCTGATGATAAAAGCTAAATGTAGGGCCTGGTTTACTGATGGTCATGTAAATTATGCAGGCACCACTCAGAAATGGACAGCTGCATCATTACAACCCATTTCTGGGACAACCCTAAAAGACACCAGCAAAGTGAAATCTTCATATTTGTCAGTACTTGGACACAGAATACAGTCATACTTTTTGTTTGGAAGCAGAGATGGACAGATGTGTAGTTGTTCACTAATTCATGGACTGTAGCCGATGGATTGACTGGATGAACAAGGACTCAGAAAATTGTTAATAAAGACATCTGTAAAAGAGGTAGATGAGTAGATGTCTCAAAATAGGCAAAGGATGTAAGGATACTTGTGTTCCATGTAATGTGATTGTTCATCAAATTGTGACTTCAGCTGAGACTGCTCAGTAATCAAGTAAATAGGATGGATGGTCCATTCTGTATACAGTAAGCCTCTTTCCCAAGACATTCCTGGGTCCATGAAAGATGGGACCAGGGATGCAGAGATGTAGATTATGCATGGATTGAAAACATAGCCTTCTATTCAGTAAGACTGACAATATCATAGCTGTTGTTGAGTGCCAATACTGCCAGTAGCACAGACCAACATTGAGCCCCACATATATCACCATTCCCAGCAGTGACCAGCTAGTGACCTGGTAGCAGGTTGTCTAACTTGGTCCACTTCCTCCATGAAAAGGACAATGCTTTGTCTTTACTTTAGTAGATATTTACTATGATTTTGTATTTGCCTTTTCTGCATGTAATGTTTCTGCCAAAACCATAGTCCATGGACTTATACAAAGATGTATTTACCAGCATGTTATTCCACACAATATTTCTTTTGACCACAAAACTAACTTCTCAGCTAGAGTAAGTGCAAAAGGGAACCCACAATCATGGAATCCATTTGTCTTACCATGTTTCCCACATCTTGAATTAGCTAGACTGAAAAAAAAATGGAACAGGCTTTTGACAACAGCTACAGCATCAATTTGGTGGCAGCAGCCTAGCGGGCTGGCAAAGAGTTCTCCAGAAGGTAGTTTATACTTTGAATCAGTGTCCAATATATGCTAGGTTTTCTCACAGAGGAAACATTTTGCATCCTGTTTTTTTCATCTCATGCTCTGGTGCCTTAGAAGTTTCAGTTCCAGGAGAGGACAGAACACTCCTCCAAGAGCCATAACAAATATTCCACTAAGTTGGAAGCTCATACTTCTTACCCCAAGACCATTTTGGGCTTTTAATGCACATGAGCCAACAGCAAAAGAAAGAAGTAACAGTGTTCAAAAGGTGACCATGGGGAAAATGGGTTGCTTCTCCATAATGGAGCTGAGAGTGAATATGTATGGAATCCAAGAGATTTTTTTTTTATGGCGCATCTTGGTATTACAATGTTCTCTGATTAAAATCAAAGGGAAATTGCAACAGCCTAACCAAGGTAGGATGGCAAAGGATACAGACTCCAGAGGAATAGAGGTAAGAGTCATTCCTCCAGGAAAAGAGATACAAATCAAAACTGCCTTGGGATTTGAATTTAGCCATGTCAGAATGGGTAAGATCAATAATAAAAGTGATAGCTCATGCTGGCATGTAGTAGTCCAGCAGCCATGGAGAACCGGGTATACATGAAAGAGAGGCTGGGAATGAAATAGGGCAAAAGAAGAATGAAGCCAAAGCAAAGGTTTTTCTGATCAAGGCTTAAAGTTTAATTTTCAGCTCTGTGTTTATATAGGGGAAACCTAAAGACACATCCTTTATTTAGGCTGTGTTCTCTTACTTTGTTTCAGCTGGATTCTGTTGCAAAATAAGCCCAGCATCTCAGGGGTTGTCTGCTTCTGCAGGTGGGCAAGGCAGAACTCTTCAACTTAAGTACTTAGATCAGCATAAGACTGAATGTGGCAAACAATTAGGGTCTGATTAGCCTGCTCAAAGCTGAGGGAAAGATACACTGACAAAGATGTGGAATAAGGGAACACTCATCCATTGTTGGTGGGTCACTATGACCATTGTTTCTATGGGAATCACTATGACAGTTCCTTAGAAAGATAGTAATCAGTCTATTTCAAGAACCAGCTATACCATTCTTGGGCATATAACCAAATGATATTTGAGCCTACCACAAGGACACTTGCTCAAGCATCTTGATTGCTACTTTATTCATAATAGCCAGGAACTAGAAACAACCTAGTTCTTTAACCAAAGAATGCATACAAATGTGGCATATTTGCACAATGAAGTATTACTGAGCTGTTCAAGAAGGAACATCATGAAATTCGTAGAAAGATTTAAGTGTCAAAGACCAGCTTTGACAACAGAGTTGAACTGAGGTGGAATGTAGAGTTGATGGTGGATCAAATGCTGGTGGCTCCTGGCAATCCTGCTCTCTTTTGCTCTTCTGAAGCTAGAGTTGATGGATTCTGGAAAGTAACTTTGTTTTACTATTCTGGGGACAGAGCTGATTGCTTCTGGCAATTGCCTCCTGCTGATAGTAGCATATGATGAGAAAAGGGAACTTGGAGCTAGTATTCTCTGTGACCTGCAAGAAACTCTGAACTCTTTAACTCTTAATGGGCCTGCAAGAAAGAAAAAGAAAGAGAGAGAAAATCAAATACACACACACACACACACACACACACACACACACACACACACACAAAATGGGCTCCAATAAACTTTTAATTTTGGTCTCAGGTTTAACCACTTCTCAGACAAAAGTTCTCTATGTAAAAAAGAAATTTACCGCACAGTCAAAATGCTATACAAAAGGGAGTTACAGAAGGATTGTTGCTTATATGTTCATAGTTGTTTTATCTGTGCTTCATTTTCTAAGAACATTATAAGTTCAAAGCAATAGTTTTATATGTTCACGTCCTTACTTTATGATCATGTACACCCATGGCCTCATCCTTGGACCTGAACTAGAAGACTTTTCTTTGATCATTAATTTCTTCCAAGCCAATTTTTCTTCCTAATGCAATTTATATACTTTTAACATATAAAAGTTTATTGAACTCCTTTTCATGCATCCTTCACTTACTGTTCTGTGAAGAGGTGAAACTTTCTATTCTTGATTGTAACTTTATTATATCTTTTTGGTAAAAACAAAACAAAACAAAACAAAAAAAACTTAAACCATCTCCTTAAACTTTCTATCAATTATTCTAACTTCCAGAAAATTATTTGGACTGAATCAGGAATTCTATATAATCACTAATTCATCTAAACAGCATTAATTCATGAAAGCTCATCTTCATATTGATCTGTAGGAAATTTACCCAATAAGGTGAGCTAATACCCATGAATCAATCATAGCTGACTACAGGCAGAAAGAGTCTTTTGTTAATCACAACATGTCAGAAAAATGAGAAGTACAGCAAAGGCAAGCATGAAAATATGCTGATATGGCAAAAATGGCAAAAATGCTGTTATGGAAAGGCAAATCAGCAGCAAGAAACAATTCTGAGCTGAAGTCCTTGGGGTCTATGGCTTTTCAGAGCTCATCAATCACTGTCATGCAAAATGGTGGGCAATCTCCAGGATGCTTAGTTCTTGACATAGCCTTTCCTGCATGAGTTCTGCCGTGAGTACCTACCTGATGAGTGAAGTAATCCAGACTCAGAGATATCATTTATTCTTGTATGTGCATATTAACCATTAAGTCAATCATAACCAAACTATTCTCCACCGACATAGAGAGGTTAGGTACACAGGAATGGACTAGAAAGGACACATGAATATCTCTGGTAGGGAGAACAGAATAAATTTATGGGTGGACTGAGAGAAGGATAAACTGAATGGGGGAAGATCAAGTGGGGAATCTGAGAGGACAGGAAATTAATTCAGGGAGTGCAGGAGAGACAACTGGAATTAAGCAACATTTGAAGAGTGATATGGAAACCTAGAGAAATGGAAACTTCCTAAAATATATAAAAGTGAGTTTAACAAACTCTTCAAATAATGATGGAGATTGAGTCACAGCTCTTTGTCTTTTGTTACCAATGGCAGCTTGCATTACCAGGTCTGGATTACTTACGACTGAATTACTGGCCAAACGGGCTATATGGAAATGCCAAAATAACTCAAACTTTTGCCAAGATTATATGTTGCTCTACAAAAACTAGTATGGCCCTCTTTTTGAAGACAACACTGGAACAACTCATTGAATGTGGAGGGATTGCTCTCATATGTACATTGAATCTTCATTCCTATATATAGTGTCTTTGGTACAGGAAGGTACTCTTCAAAAACAAACAAACAAACAAACACCCCCAGAAACATAAAATCTTTGATCTACAATGTTCTTCTGCCTAAAATTATGCTAAACCAATGGTGGTACAAAGCTTATGGATGTAGCCAACTAATGTCTGATTTTACTTACAGTACAGTTTAAGAGATGGAAGCCATATCAGAAACTGCTTGAGTACCACAATCCAGAAACCTAGAGTAAAGCCAGATAATACTATTTTTTTATAAAAAGACCAAATTTGTATTGATAAATTCATACCTGATGAATTCTACATAATCATGAATCTGTGACTATCTTAGATCAGCTATTATCAGAGAAGCTTCCTCCTGTAGCAGATAAGAACAAATATGGAGACCCACAGACTGACATTACATAGAGAGTGGGAGGTCTTATGTCTATCAAATCCCTGTTTTCAGAGCTCAGAGATCCATGTGGAAGAAGAGGCAGAAGGAATACAAATGCCAGAGGGGAAGGAGAACACCAAAATAACAAGGCCATCTGTTGGAAGCCATTATGCCTTCTTCTGTGAAAGCCTATCTGCCAGGCAGAGTCAGGGCAGGTCAAGGTCTGCTGGCAGACTTCCTGACCTGCTGACACATGAAGTGATAAGAGGAGATACATTTGAGGCTAAAAGGCAAATGAATGAATGTTCTATTAATCTTGGTGGAAGAAACAGGGAGCCCTCCAGATGGGAACAGATATCCTATGTATATGCCATACATTGTTTTTGCTAGCTTGTGATCTTCTTTCCACTGTGGGGTATAAAAAGGCTGTACTGATTAAACTCATTGGTGAAGTATTCACTGGACAACCCTCCCAAATCTATCCCTTGTATCTGTGCCTTATTTATGCTTTTCCTATTGTTAATTCTCACTACCCCCTCATCAGACTGTCAGACTCATGTTTATGGGCGCAGTACAGCCCTCTAAATCATTGTTAGCAATGTGCATATGAATTCATAGAGACTGAAGAAACATGAATAGGACCCGCACAGATCTGTTCCAAAACTTCCATAAAGAGATTAATGGAATCACAAAACTTTCAGTTTAGTGATTTTATGGGATCCTGAGTGAATCAATGGGTGGTTTACTGATTCTTGTCTCTTCTCTTGTGTTCCTATCTTTCTTTAGTTATGTCTCGTCCAACTCCAAAGTGATAGCATTTTTTATCATATTATGTTATTTTTTATATATTTTCAAAAAGGAATGAATGAATGAATGAATGAACAAATAAAAACCTAGCCATAAGAGTAAAATCACTTATACCTGTTGGAAGAGGGAAAATCAGTTTTATCCAATGGAGTGATACTGGGTATATCAACTGTAAGGGAAAGGAAGCCCTTTGGAGTCAGTATAGAATACACCCAAACACCAAATTCTCATCACAATGGAGATTTATTATCCTTGTGAGGGGCAACTAGGAGAGAGAGGATATGGCCTCTGGATTGGGCAAGAGTAGACAGGACACAGCTGGTGTTTTTTGCAGGAGTGGGTTTTTATGGAGGAATAAGGGACAACTGTCCTAGGGTGAATTTGTATATTCTTATTATACAGGTTAGCCAGTGCAGCCAAGTAACAAGTTTTGATTCCAATTAAGAGGCTAGGAGAGGAATTAGAAGGTCAGCAGGGTGGCCCAGAGTTCTGAGCTACCAATCAGTTATGGTATTCCTGTGATGCTGTGGCAGAGGTTTTGATGGCCAACAGGCAATAGAAAGGGTATGGGAAGCTCAACTTGGACTTGGAGATTAGAAGTAGTGGGGGACTGAGAGAGGGGAGGATGAGAAGGAGAGATATTTTCTTCCTTCAGTTCTTGTGCCCACAAAATTATTAAGTTGTCATTTTGTTTAATATCTAGTGAGAATATGGACCATTTTTTTTAGTGTTAAGATGCACCAGTAATGTTGGGTGTGAATTGTAGATATCAGTCAGAATGGAGAGAACCTTTCCTAGTGGTGGACCAAGACCAAGACAGAGAGCCAGCAGAATCCCCTAGGGTTTCAAATGACCAGTACAGAGGTCTCTGGAAGGGAGGGCTTGCCACCCAATCTCTGTCATGAAGAGGGGGAACACAATAGTCTGTGGAGAAATCCAGGACCGGTTGACAGGATTTTTGGACTGCTTGGAATAGGCTCCAGACAACCAAAAGTGAAAGGACAAGTGGCAAACAAACTGAACTAAATGGAATGTGCCTATCATTGATCCCAGGAATTTTAAGGTGGCAGCTGATGGCAATGATGGGGTGCATTCTCCTTATACCCAAAAAGAAAGCAGGGATGCAAGACATTCAACAGTCATCACTTTATGTCTTGGGGAATGTTTAGGACAGGAAAACTTGGGAAAGGTAAAAAAAAAAAAAAAAAAAAAAAAAGCACTGTTGGATGATGGGAGCAGGGGCAGGAGGATACTGTGCATTGGAGAACTGGGTTGGGAAACCTTGTAGACCCATCCAAGTTATAATCCAAGTCACAACACCAATGTAAGAGAGGGAGGTACTTCAGAATTCCTACAGAACACACCCAAATTCTTGGCCCAAAGGAGAGTTATTACCCTGAAAGGACAATGCAGAGTGAGTGCTGCCTGTGGAACAGGCTAAAGCAGACAGCAAACAACTCATGATTTTTTTGCAAGAGTTGGCTTTTTAAGGAGATAAGGGATAATCTATGCTAGACTGAGTTGGAAAGTCTTGATTAGACAGGTTATCCAGTGTAGCTAAATAACAAATTTTAATTGTTGAACTTTGGTGATTAGACTCAGGAATGAGTCAGAAATAAATAAGGGAACTAACATTGAAACCTGCTTTAAGAATGTAATCTAAGGGTTTAGTAAGAGAGATGGAAGAGGGGAATGGGTATGTAACCTGCTTGTAGTGCTTGTGTCTGCTAAAAAGCCCTTAATTAACTACTCTCTGACAGGCCTTGAGATGCCAAAGCGTTTAAATTCAGACTCCATTCTAGAGAACCTGACCTAAGTTTGAACTCAGGTAGACTAACAGGTCGGTATCGAGCATTAGTTTCCAAGTGGCCCCCCCAACAAAACCTGAGCCTAGCTCCAGTCTCTAGGCTAATGCCCAACTAGAGCAGAGTTTCCAGGTTACACCCCCAATAAGACCAGTGTTTCCTGGTTATTCCCCCAACAAACCTGCACCCCAGGTTACAAGCCCACCCCTTGCCTAATGACTACCAATGCAGAGGGGAGCAAAAGTTAAGTTTATGATATGACTCCCAACACCAGCCAATTATGTTAAAGGCCACAGGAGCTTTCCAATTAGATGCTTGCACATGTACTCCCTGCTTTCTGCTTACTATAAAGCTTTGTCCTGATAGACATTTGGGGCTTCCCCACCACCAAAACTGTCCTGCATGACCATGGTGAGTTGGGAGGGCCGAAGCTAGCTTGAATAAAATAAAGTCCCTGTTGTAAGTTACATTGTATCACCTCCTGTGTGTTTTGGGGGATCACTAACATTTCCCTGGCACAATAGCCTCATGTTCAGGAGTAATTGGCCAACATATAATGGGCTCTACAGTTTTTCTGTATGTTTAATTTGGTTATAGTTTAAGTCTTTCTTTCTTTCTTCTGTCCTTTGTTTGTGTTTGTTTTTGTTGGGTATGAATCTATTTCATTTTTTCTATGTTTTGGGGGGTTCTGTTATTGTATTGAAATTTTCTGTTAAGACACTAAAGATGGGTATAGAAAGAGCAAAGTGAAGCCGGGTGGTGGTGGCACACGCCTTTAATCCCAGCACTTGGGAGGCAGAGGCAGGCAGATTTCTGAGTTCGAGGCCAGCCTAGTCTACACAGAATGTGTAGCCAGGGCTACACAGAGAAACCCTGTCTCGAAAAACAAACAAACAAAAAAAAATAGCAAAATGATATAGGAGGAATTGAGGGAGGATAATATTATGATAAAATATATTTACTTTAAAAATTTTATAATAAGGAAAAAGTATTCATTTTTGTATTTTATTATATTGTTTCATATATATTTATACTCTATATTAATTATATAATTATTAGTTATATATTATACAATATGTTACATTATAGAATATATAATAATCAATTCTATTATACATAATACTTACATATAATTATATTTATAATATATTATATATTTATGTGTAACATAAACATATATTTATATTATACATAAATATATAATCTATTATGTACACACATATATAATTATTTATATTTTATATACACTTATACATATATATTCTTTTTTACTTTTTGCCTATATATTACAGCATCAATTTTAATATTTTAGTGGGTTTTTGTATGTTTTAAATGAGTAGGATTTTGCTGTAAATCTGCTTCTGTGTCCTTGCTTGGACTCTTATCCCCAAGATATTGGTTTCATCCAGTATCTTATATTTATTTTATTATTATCACTTAGAAATCTGTTTGTTTTCTACTGTGATATGTAACAGTTGTAGATCTATATAGGAGCAGACAGAGGAAAGACCTGGGAGGAGTAAAAGGAGGAGAAACGATAATCAGGAGGAAATGTGAGGAGGGAAAATATGTATTTTTCAATGAAGGGGTAAATCACACATCACAAATAAACTAAATACAGTGCTAAAATCTGCAGGAAAGAGGGAGTCACAGGGGAATCGCAGGACAGCAGGGTCAGGATCCTCTCAGCTTCCAAGTGACAGAGCTGGATCAGCGACCATCTCTGCCCCCTCCCTGCTAGTGGAGGGTCTGCCTCCAGGGCGGGCTTCAGCCCAAGGACTCAGGTGAGAGCCCACATTTTCTCTACAGTGACTTTCTAAGCCAGGACCAGCCAGGAGCCACAGGCATCAGGAGTCGAAGGGGAGTTGCAGGGTGGCAAGGAGAGGTAAAGCTCTAGTCAGAGACACCAAGAACACCTAACAGCAGAGATCAAGAGATGACGAAAGGCAAACGCAAGTATCCAACCAACAGAAACCAGACTGCTTGACTTCACCAGGACCTAGTACTCCCACCACAGCAAGCCCTGGATATCCCAAAACACCAGAAAAGCAAGATTTGGATCTAAAAACATATCTCACAATGCTGATAGAGGAACTTAAGAAGGACATGAATAACTCCCTTAAAGAAAAACAGGAGAACATAGATAAACAGGTACAAGCCCTTAAAGAGGAAACAAAAAAAATCCCATAAAGAATTACAGGAGATCACAAGTAAACAAGTAGAAGCCCTTAAAGAGCAAACCCAAAAGTCCCCTAAGGAATTGCAGGAAGACATAAACAAATAGGTGTAGGAATTGAGTAAAACTATTCAGGAACTAAAAATGGAAGTAGAAACAATTAAGAAATCACAGAAAGAGACAACCCTTCAGTTAGAAATCTTAGGAAAAATGTCAAGAAACATAGATGCAAGCATCACCAACAGAATACAAGAGATAGACGAGAGAATCTCAGGGGCAGAAGATAACATAGACAACATTGACAGAACAGTCAAAGAAAATGCAAAATGCAAAAAGACCCTAACCCAAAACATCCAGGAAATCCAGGACACAAGGAGAAGACCAAACCTAAGGATAATAGGTATAGAAGAGAGTGAAGACCTCCAACTTAAAGGGCCAGTAAATATCTTCAACAAAATTATAGAAGAAAACTTCCCTAACCTAAAGAAAGAGATGCCCATGAACATACAAGAAGCCTATAGAACTCCAAATAGACTGGACCAGAAAAGAAATTCCTCCCGCCACATAATAGTCAAAACACCAAATGCACAAAATAAAGAAAGAATACTAAAAACAACAAGGGAAAAAGGTCAAGTAACATATAAAGGCAAGCCTATCAGAATTACACCAGAGACTATGAAGCTAGAAGATCCTGGGCAGATGTCATACAGACCCTACAAGAACACAAATGCCAGCCTAGACTATGATAACCAGCAAAACTCTCAATAATAATAGATGGAGAAACCAAAGTATTCCATGACAAAACCAAATTCACACAATATGTTTCCAAAAATCCAGCCCTTCAAAGGGTATTAATGGAAAACTCCAACAAAAGGAGGGGAACTACATCCCTAAAGAAGCAAAAATGTAATCTTCCAACAAAACTAAAAGAAGATAGAGACATGAACGGAATGCCAGTTCTAACTATAAAACTAACAGGAAGCAAAAATTAATTTTCCTTAATATCTATTAACATCAATGGACTCAATTCACCAATAAAAAGACATAGACTATCAGATTGGGAACATAAACAGGACCCAACATTTTGCTCCATACAGGAAACCCACCTCAGTGACAAAGACAGACACTACCTCAGAATAAAAGGCTGGAAAACAATTCTCCAAGCTAATGGTCCCAATAAAAAAGCTGGAGAAGCCATTATAATATCGAATAAAATTAACTTTCACCCTAAAGTGATCAAAAAAGATAAGGAGGGACACTTCATATTCATCAAAAGTATGATCTACCAAGATGAACTCTCAATTCTGAACCCCTATGCTCCAAATGCAAGGGCATCTACATTCTTAAAAGAAACTTTACTAAAGCTCAAAGCACACATTACAACACACACAATAATAGTGGGAGATTTCAACACCCCACTCTCTGCAATGGACAGATCATGGAAACAGAAACTAAACAAGGATACAGTGAGACTAACGGATGTTATGATACAGATGGATTTAACAGATATCTATAGAACTTTTTATCCTAAAACAAAAGGATATACCTTCTTCTCAGCACCTCATTGTACCTTTTCCAAAATTGACCATATACTTGGTCACAAATCAGGGCTCCACAGTTACAAGAAGATTGAAATATTCCTTGTATCCTATCAGATCATCATGGTCTAAGGCTGCTAGTCAACAACAACATAAACAATAGAATGCCCACATAGATGTGGAAGCTTAACAACACTCTACTCAATGATAACTTGGTCAAGGAAGAAATAAAGAAAGAAATTAAAGACTTTCTACAGTTTAATGAAAAATGAAGCCACAACATACCCAAACATATGGGACACAATCAAAGCAGTCCTAAGAGATAAACTCATAGCTTTAAGTGCCTCCAAAAAGAAACTGGAGAGAGCATGCACCAGCAATTTGACAGCACAACTGAAAGCACTAGAACAAAAAGAAGCAAATTCACCCAAGAGGAGTCAAAGGCAGGAAATAATCAAACTCAGGGCTGAAATCAACCAAATAGAAACAAAAAGAACTATACAAAGAATCAACCAAACCAGGAGCTGGTTCTTTGAGAAAGTCAACAAAATAGATAAACCCTTAGCCAGACTAACTAGAGGGCACAGAGATAGTTTACTAATTAACAAGATCAGAAATGAAAAAGGAGACATAACAACAGACACTGAGGAAATCCAAAATATCATGAGATCCTACTACAAAAGCCTATATTCAACAAAACTGGA
>JADRCD010080528.1:0-11135 GCA_019843815.1 Montemys delectorum | reverse complement strand
AGAGTGCCCAGGGACCCAACCACCATCCAAGGACTATACATGGAAGGACTGATTGTTCTGACAGCATGTGTATAGTAGAGGATTACAAAGTCGATCATCAATGGGAGGAGAGGCCCTTGGCCTTGTGAAGGTTCTGTGCCCCAGTGTAGGGGAATGCCAGGGCCAATAAGTAGGAGAGGGTGGGGTGGCAGCCATGGGGAGGGGACAGGCAACAGGGGGTTTGTTCTTGTTGTTTTTGTTTGTTTGTTTGTTTGTTTTTTGGAGGGGAAACTGGGAAAGGAGAAATTTACATGTAAATAAAGAAAATATCTAATAAAAATGGGAAAAAAAACTTAAAAAAAAAAAGAAAAAAAAAAGAAAAGAAAGAAGGCTGTTGCCATTTCAGTCCTGCTAAGCTGGCTGCCACTGCCACCATCACCACCTCTTCCTCTTCCTCCTCCTTCCTCTTCCTTCCCCTTCCTCCTCCCCTTCTTCTTTTATTCTTCTCTCATATGTTACATTCTGACTTCAGTTTCCCCTCCTCCCTTTCCTCCTAGTCCTTCCCTCCCACCTTCCCTACCCACATCCACTCCCTCTCTTTCCCTTCAGAAAAGAGCAGGCTTAGGGATAGCAACTGAACTTGGCATATCAAGTTGCTAGAAGACAAGGCACAATCCCTCATACCAAAACTGGAAGCCTGGACAAGGCAAGCCAGTAAGAGGAAAGGGGTCCCCAAAGCAGGCAAAAGGGCTACTTCAACTGTGAGGAAGTCCCACAGAAGAACCAAGCTCTACAGCCATAACATCTATGTAGAGGACCTAGCTCGGACCCGTACAGGGTCCAAGATTGTTGCTTCAGTCTCTGAGAGCCCCTATGAGCCTTGGTTAGTTCATTCTGTGGACAGTTTTCTTGTGTGTTTGACTCCTTTGGCTCCTACAATCTTTCCTCCCCCTCTTCGGTAGGATTCCCTAAGCTCTGCCTAATGTTCAGCTGTGGGTCTCTGCATTTGTTCCCAACAGTTGCTTGATGAAGCCTCTCTGATTAATGACTATTTTACTTAGGATCCTGTCTATGAATGTTGCCAAATATCATTAGGGATCATTTCATTGACTTTTTTTCCAGTCATGTATGGTTCTTGCTACTTCTCTGGATTATCCAGACTCTTGTCCCTGACCGTCTAGATAGTGTCAGGCATGGCCTCCCTCTCTGGGCATGGGTCTCAAGTTGTACCAGTTAATGGTTGGCCACTGCCACAATTTCTGTTCCATCTTTACCCCAGCACATCTTGCAGGTTGTAGGTTGAAGGTTTTGTGGCTGGGTTGGTGTCCCAATCCATCCACTATAAGCCTTGAATGGTTACAAGAGATGTCCAGTTCAGACTCTGTATTCCCTGTGACTAAGAGTCTTAGCTATAACCTAGCTTTCTTCTTTCGTTCTCACTGAGACATTACAGGGTGGCAACCGGTACTAGTTAGAGCAATGGTTCTCAAACTGTGAATTACAACCCCTTTAGGGGTCTAATGTCCCTTTCATGTTGTTCACTTAAGACTACTGGAAATATCAGATATTTACATTATGATTCATAACAGTAGCAAAATAACAGTTATGAAGTAGCAATGAAAATAATCTCATGGTTGGGGGGTCACCACAACATGGGGAACTGTATTAAAGGGTCCCGACATAGGAAGACTGAGAACCACTGATCTAGAGCTCACTCAGCAGCCATAAGAAGCACGTGGCACCGATTATGTCCAAGTCGGCCTGTGGCTGGTGGAACACATGAAACTCTTGAGCTAGAAGTTAGCGGCAGACAGTCTTTAACATTGCCGAGCAGGCTGAACAGATTGATTAAACTTTAAATATTCTAAGCCTAACATTTTTTCAGATTTAAAAATAACTATACCTAGCTTCTCTGTCTTCCCTGAAATACAGACCAAGCATGGCTAGAGTGAAGTAGGGCATCTGTTGAAGTATGGCTATATTTTATGGGTGGGTGAATAAAGAAAATACATGATGTGATGATTATCATTTACATGAAACAGAACTGAGCAAGTCAGTTGCATTCTAACATTTTTTTCCAGGGACTTTTTTTCTCACAGGTATCTATTAATTAAGCTAATATTTAATTAATCTAATACTTAATCTATTACTTAATAATGCTAAAGGTTTGTCCTTTTTGCTAAACATGAGGCGGGTACAATAAGAAGTGATGGAGTCTAATCAGTTCTTAAATTCGGCCTCTGGCAGGTGGACAGAATCCTACCACAGACTTCTGGGCTGACAACTCTTTCCTCTCCATTTTCTCTTTCAGGATTAGTCTGAGATTGATGGGTACTTGGGGAAAAAAATCTTTTCCTGAGTGTTTGTCTCTACCAAGCTACCAAACTTCTAATTACATTTGTTTTGTAACCCACAGGACTACCAAGAAGCCTCCAATTTGGAACAATTTGTCACTCGATTTTTGTTGAAGGAGACCCTGAATCAGTTGCAGTCCCTCCAGAACTCTCTGGAATGTGCCATGGAAACTACTGAAGAGCAAACCCGTCAAGAAAGGTACCTAGTGTTTTCCCTGTCTCCAATGATGCTATACTCATGGGAAGGCAGTTGAAGGGTTTTTCTGCTTATTCTACAGAAAGCTGAATTAATAAATTTTGAGAAATGCCAAAGATCCCCTAGGTTATTTGCTTTGAAAAAAAGAAAACCTCACCTTTTATTATGCTATTTGTCTTTATTCAGCAAATGTGAATTAAGAATTTTGTATGTAGAAAAGAATTTAAAAACAATATAGATGATATTAATATATATTTAACAAGATATTAATTCTTAAGGAGCTAAAACCTATTACATACATAAAACACTGTAAAACGCACAACAAGATACATATAGAGGGAAGGAAATAACTTGTCAGTGGGTTTCTGAAGAATGAAATTAAATATAGCATGGTGGAATTTAATCCTGTGGTCTGGCCTTCAAAAGCAGTATAATTTGAAAATGTGACAGTGATCAGAAAGGCCTTAATAGATTGAATGATCCTGTTATATTAGAAAGATTGTGGCATTAATTAGCAAGACAGATTATTGTGATCATAAAAACATAAAGAGATATAAGAATATGTTCTATCTGGGTGTGGGAAGAGGGGTGCCTCGCCGGGCCCATGCCAAGGCATCCCTTCCCCCCTGAGAGACCAGCCACGGGACAGTATAGCATGGAATAGAGTTTCTTCAGGGCATGGGGAGGGGAGTTAAGAGGGTAGTAGAGGCAGAGAGAGGCAGAGAGAAGTAGTAGAGAAGTAGAGGCCATGACCACGTGGAGAGAGGGGGGAAGAGGGGGAACAGGGAGCAAGGGACAAGGGAGAGACTAGAGAGGCAAGAGAGGCAAGAAAGAGAGGAGGGAGAGCAAGTAGCCTCTTTTATAGTGGGCCGGGCCTACCTGGCTATTGCCAGGTAACTGTGGGGAGGAGCATACCTGACTGCTGCCTGGTAACTGTGGGGGTGGAGTCCCGACAGAATAACAACACAGGCTACTTTTAAAATGGAGGAAAGTGAGTGATGAGAGAGATTTAAAAGCTAAAGCTACCATTGCACATCACTAAGAAGAAAATTTGCAACATAAAAGAGGCAGTAATGCTGATGAGAAGCGTGTAAGTGAGCAAGTGAAGCCATTTCAGAATGACTCAAACCATTTGGTACGTCACTCAATTGACACTGTTTGTGCCTTACAAGATGGACAAGCGCAATATTCTTGCTCTTGTGGATATGTCACTTTAAGCCCCTGGATATGCCTCATGTCACCTTTGCTCTTGGAACCATGCAGTAAGGTTTTTGAACAAAATGATCAAAACTTATCCTGTAAGACCGCTTTTTCTAAGCAGATTAATGGATATGTGTTTATCAAGACATCTCCATATTATGGAATTTTCAGCCATGTGTACAGTGTCAGATGAATGGGCCCTGCCAAGTTCCAACAGAAGAAAGATGCCTTGTGAGGATGATGGATCTGGGGTGCAGCCAATGAACCCTGGAATGCAGCCTTCAATGGATCTGAGCACCCTTCTTCACACTCACTTTTCTTTTCATTGTGTTAAGTGAGGCCGTACCACATTGAGTTCGGGAAAGCAGCAACCCACCTCCTCCTCCAGTTTGAAAGGATAACTGGGTGTCTGGAAGCACTGTGAAATCAATTCCATGTTCTTGTTGAGAAAATGATGGCCCTTATTATGTCTCTCTTATTTTCTCAAGGATTTTGAGTTTTATTTGAGTATGTTAATTCTGAAGTGTCTCTCTCTCTCTCTCTCTCTCTCTCTCTCTCTCTCTCTCTCTCTTTTAAGATATTTTCTTTATTTACATTTCAAATGTTATCCCTTTTCCTGGTTTCCCCTCCTAAAACCCCCTATCCCATTCCCACTCCTTATTACTTCTTTGGCTTAGGTCGCCTGGATCCAAATTCTTTCCTTTTATAATCAATCATTTCCCACCTGAGAGGAGATTTAGGAAAGCTTTGTCTCTGCCTTTCCCCTCTCCTGTCTTAGGGTTCCCATCTGTAGTTTCTGCCTACAAGCATAGGCCACACCCAGCACCACACACTCACAGTAAATGGTTAAGGAACAATTATTATTTTTGTATTAGGCGTGCTTTCAACTTTTGCCTGCAACCAGAAGCTGCCTAGCATCTGTGTTTAATGGGAAGGAACAAAATAATACAGAGTTTAAGAAAAATAGAAGACATCAGAGGATTAATGAGCCTTTTACTTCCAGATTTATAGCTCCAAAACTGTTTGAATAATGGGAACTATTACAGGTCTCTTGACAGTAGGGAGAGTGCTGGGATACAGAGCTTGACTAAAGCATCTCTAAACCCCGTTCTGAGATACTCTCAGGAGTTTCTGAATTAATTAATTTTTTCAAGTACTGATGAAAGTACACCACTATGGTTCCGTGCCCATTATATCCATTAGGAAGTTTCTGGCGATTTAGAAGGAAGAAGTTATTCGCCCTAACCTCAAAGGCCGTGTCTTCTTTCCAAGGATCCCACTTTCCTACCTGCTGGCACCAAAGGCCAATACATGCAGAGGCCCCAGAACCAGTACCAGTGACAGAGTGACAGGAAGGCTGTCCTGTCCCAGCGCATCAATCAAAATAACCTTGGCAAAGCTTCCTAGGCTGAGAAGCCTTTTACCGGATCTTTAGGAGGACTTGGAGAGGCAATATGATATTTTGTATTGGAGGAGTGCGTTCTAGCCTACCCCATGTTGGATACCTTTTTGTCATGCCACAATTCTTTGTCTATAAAGCCTGCACATCCCCCACCGAGTGCTCCAGCTGTGCCTTGTATTCCCGTTTGATTAACTCCGACTTGTACTTACTTGTCTTCCCCATCAGTCTTAGCATTTCTAGATGCCAGGACCTTCGAGTTGTTCCCCTCCAAGCTGAAAGCAAGTGGGGCCAAATGAATGGGAGGGAGCCCAACAGAAGAGCAGCAGGGCAGAGTCAGTGAGGAGACCAATCTACCTGCTGTCTGGAAGATCTCACAAGCTAGCCAGATGCACTGAACGTTAATTATATCATAGTTTGGTGTCAGTGGTTATAAAAGACCAACCTAACGCAACCAAGGCTTAAAGAAAATTAGTCTAGCAACTATATGTAGTACATATTTGTGTGAGAAAAGAACAAACTAAAGAGAAGCCAAAACAGGATTTACCAAACACTTCAGTTTTTAATATTACAAAAGAGAATTCCATGATATTTTACATAGTCAAGAATTGTAAGGTGTAGTTTTCATCAAAATTCCCAGGGTCATAATCGTTTTCTTCCCCTTCAGCATCCATTTTACTTTAGAATTTAATATTTGTGAAACCAAGGGATACAGACTTGTTGAGAAGGATCAAATCCAGAGAAAGCATCTCTTCCTTCTGGAAGCCCCAGGCAGAATCACACAACATCGTTCATCCTGAAATAATGAATCAGACATGCTGGGCTGAGCGTAATGTCTGTGCCCATTCATGTGAAAATGGCAATTTCAGAGAGGGGGATATGCACAGCTGGCATGTCAGAGAGGTGAGATTCTCAGATGGCATTTCCTACCATCTCTGTGTCTGCTCAGGCAGACTGGCTAAGTGGGAGCCAGTTTAATTCCCTGTCTTTTGAAAGAGTCTAATAGCCAGTGGCAAGAGGAGTCATTATGTGATGTGAAAGGTACCCTGGAGAGGACCCCTGGACTATTGTGTAAACCCTCCTCCTCACAAGCTTCATTTCCTATAAACAGTTCAATTCTATGTGGATTTCCTTTGTATAATGGAATCTCTAAGTTTGGTCTATTTTCCAAGTTTCTTCTATAGGCAGAGATACAAATGGGTCCCCCTGGGCTTGGGAGTCATTTCTTGACTTTTGGCCATTGTTTAGTATAGAAGAAAGGAAGGGCTTTAGTTTTCACCCACAAGTGATTACAAATCCTCCTATGGCTTATGATCCCCTAGCTTGGTCAGAGAAACGCAGCTCTGTTGCTGTCACCAAAGCATGGGACTTATGCTGTAGGAAAATCCATAGGGAAAATTAAACATTGGAAACTAGATACATCTGAATGTTTTTGTTGTTTTTTCTCTGCCTAAACATTCTCTCCTTTTTTTTTTCTTTTATTGGATATTTTCTTTATTTATATTTCAAATGTTATCCCCTTTCCAGGTCTCCCCCCCAGAAACCCCCTATCCCAAGCCCCCTCCCCCTGCCTCTATGAGGGTGCTCCTCCACCCACCCACCCACTCCTGCCTTCCCGCCCTGGCATACCCTCACCCTGGGGTATCGAACCCTCTCAGGCCCAAGGGCCACTCCTCCCACTGATGCCCAACACTGCCTAAACTTTCAAAACTAACATTTTTAAAAACCTGGATAAAAGATACGTTTAGGGAAGAAAAGCCCCACCCCACCCACAAACCTAGAACTAGAAACTCGAAATCGTAAACTAGAAGGATGTAAAGTGATTTGAGAGCCCTGGGAAGGCAGCTCTCACAGACTGTGTGAGAGGAAGGTATGCAGCGGTGAGACTAAAGAACCCTAGGATGCTGGAGGATCAATGGAGCAGCCATGGAGCCATGTGGAACTGGCTGTGAGCTGAACCTGAGACTAGTGTATTATGGGAATCCCCACCCGAGGTTTGCAGTGATGTCTCCTTCCCAGTCTGGAGAACCTTAGAGATCAACATGTGTGAATCAAGTACAACAGGGGGCAGGGCCCAAAGCTGAAAATGAGACACTAAGTGAAGGCCTTCATCCTGACCAGGACATCTAAAGCCCCTTTGGATACTGTGTCTAGGTTACAGACTTCGGGGCTCAAAGTGTCCAGTTAGGGGACCCTTCGGTGGAAGATCCGATTGCTCTAAGAGAAAGTCATAGTCATTCCTATGAATAGGCTTAAAGTGTGACTTGGCTAATGGCAATGCATACAAAAATGCCCACCTGTTTGTAAGTAAGTCCTCACTCTGAAATGTAGAGGGAGGGGTGGGGCAACAGAAAGCACAAAGCAAGCTCAAAACAAAGCCAGAAGAAACAGAAACTGTTAGGGAGTTGGGGCCACTGTCAGACTTATTTCAGATTATAATTAGCCAGATTTATTAAAACTCCTAGCAGAGCCATGGTCTCTAACCCAAATCAGAGACATGCAGTACTGAGGCAGGTGACAGAATAGCTTTTAAAGGAGAAACCACACACACACACACACACACACACACACACACACACACACAAATTGTTCTGCTCTACCAAGGTTAGACTGTCAAGTTGACCTCAAAATATTCCTTGAATGTCGGCATATACAAGTTACAGAGGCCAAAACCAGCAAGAACAAGCTAGACAGAGCTCATGGGGTTGAGCTTGTCAAAAAGTTGTCTTTTAGGAGTTTGCATCAGAAACAAGCAGCTCTTGGATACCAAGAAGGATCCCTGGCAAAAATGTAGTTTCTTTAGGCATCATAAAACAATTTTGAGAACAGAAAAAAAAAAGATCAAAAGAACTAGACCCAACAAAAGGCAAACTTGTTGCTAAAGGAAGGAGAATCTGCAACGTAGGACAGAGCTTTGTCTCAAATGTCTCAAACTTATAATTGTAAAAGTGAAATTCTTTAGGGAATATTTTAATATAAGATTATAATAAAACCTCTACAAAGTAGCAAGAAAGAAAATATATGATGAGAAAACCAGAGAGTAGGTTTAAAAGATCTTATGTTTTTAAAATTGAAATTCTAGGAAAAGAACAAGAGAGAATATTTATCAAAAGAATAATTCAAGAAAAGCTTTCAGAACAAGAATGTGAGTCTTAAGCTTGGTAAATTAGGTGAAGTACTCATTATAAAGATTTTTTTTTTAAAAATTATTTAACACTAAGAAATGCAATATGACATTTCAGAATATTATAGACAATAATGTGCCCAGAAACTCTAAAGGAGGAGAATCCAGGATGTCTGCAAAGGATAAAGGATATGCTTTGGGAATTGGAATGAAGAACACTCTCTCTCTCTCTCTCTCTCTCCTTCCCTCCCTTCCTCCCTCCCCCCCTCTCTTTCTCTGCACGCGCGTCTTTCTGCTGTCTCACTCTCAATCTTTCTCTCCTAATAAAATAAAACAAAAAACTAACACATCGGAATGGACCAGAAAATGGAAGAGAGCCCAAGAGAAGGCATTAAAAAAAAAGGGGACCACTCATTTGCACACTCAGGAATCCGTAAAAACCAGCAAACTGGCAGCTTTACTAAACAGGCAGAGGACCTGTTTCTGACCAGTGTGGGACCTGTTCATGCTGCCTTAGTCTCTGTGATTTCGACTGAGCTTTGCCCATATTCATTTTGAGGACTTTGTCTCCTTGATGCCCTCCATCCCCTCTGGTGCTTAAACTCCTTTCGCCTCCTCTTCCACGGGGTTCCCTGTGGCCTCATGGGAGGGATTTGATGGAGACATCTGGTCTAGAATTGATACTCTCTGTCTCTGCACGATGTCTGGCTGTGTGTCTCTCTGTATTTGTTCCCATGTGATGAAGAAAGGAGCTTCTGATAATAATGGCTGAACAAGGCACTGATCTATGACAACAGTGGGATCATTAGGAGTCATTTCATCACTACATTTAAAAAAAAAAAAAAAGTAAATATTTGATTTTACTTTAGGATCCTAGACTATCTGGTTTCAGGTTCTTGGTCACTCAAGCAGTATCAGGAACAGTTTCCATCTCGCAGATTTTGGTCACTTAGAGATTGGTTGGTCACTCCCACATGCTTTGTGCCACCATTACCCTAGTATATTTTGTCGGCAGGACACCATTATTTTGTGATTGGGTTGATATTTTCTCTCTGCATAGAGTGCAGAGTATCTTCCTGTATCAAAGACACTAGAACATGTGAGTAAGGTCTCTATGTACTCGATGTTTCCATGTTCGGGGAGTTGTCTGGGTGTTGTCTTTAGCAATGGAGCCTTGCCATCAGATTGTGGAGAACAACTTATAGTCTTGGGAACTACCTGGGTTGTCTGGGGATTCCCATGGGATCTTTTTGGCCAACTACTCAATTAGATGGAATCCGATCCCAATACTGGAATCTTCCTTTGGTGACAAGAGCTATCCAGATGGTGTTATGTTGCCACCCCCATTATTTGGCAAATTCATTTAGATCCCCTTCATATTATATATATATATATATACATACATACATATATATATATGGAAGCTTCTACTGGTTTTGGTATCCACACCACTCCTCAAGTAGTCCTTAATTTTAGCTGTCTCACCCCGTATTCCTTCTCTTGTCATGTTCTCCACCCCACTCTCTCTATCTTCCCACTTGATACTCCCATTCCAGCAACTCCATTCATCTATAACTCTCTATTCTTTTTTCCATATCCTAGGAAGATCTATCTGCCCACAACCCCAGGTCCCTTACTCGATATCTCTGTGGTTCTCGGAACTGTAGAATAGTTAGCTTTGAATTAATAGCTGATGTCCACATATAAGCAAATACAGACTGAATTTGTCTTTCGAGATCTGAGTTACTCATTCAGCTACTCATGTTTTCTAATTCCATTCATTTACCTGAAAATTCCATGATTTCATTGTTTTAACAACTGAATAATGCTCCCTTGCATATAGGTACCACATTGTCTTTATCCATACTTTTGTCGAGGGTGATCTAGGTTGTTTCCAATTTCTAGGTATTATGAAGAGAGGAGCAATGAACATGGTTGACCAAGTGTCTCTGTGGTAGGGTTAAGCATCCTTTGAGTATATGTCCAAGAGTGGTACAACTGGATCTTGAGGTCGATTGATTCCCACCTTCCTGGCATGCCACCTCAATGATTTCCATAGTGTCTATACAAGTTTGCCTTCCCACCAGAAATGGCTCAGTTTTTCCCCTACTCCACATTCTTGCCAACATGAGCTGTCATTTGTTTTATTGACCTTAGCCATTTTGTCTGGTATAAGATGAAATATCAAAGTAGTTTTGATTTGTATTTCTCTGATGGTAAGGATGTTAAACCATTCTTAAAGTGTTTCTCAGCCATTTGAGTTTCCTCTTTTTGAGCATTCTCTCTTTAGATCAGTGCCCCATTTTAATTTAATTATTTGTGGAGGGTTGGTATGAGTTTCTAGAGTTTTTTTTTAATACATCTTAAATAGTAGGCCTCTATCAGATATGCTGTTGATATAAATCTTTTCCCATTCTGTAGGCTGCTACTTTGTCTGAATGAATGGTATGCTTTGCCTTACAGAAGCTGTTCGGTTTCATGAGTTCCCATTTATTGATTATTTATTTCAGTGCCTGTGCTAATGGTGTTCTGTTCAGAAAGCTTTTTCCTGTGCCCATGAGTTCAAGGCTACCCCTGCTTTCTCTTCTAACAGATTCAGTGTGTCTAGTTTCATACTGAGGTCTGTGATACATTTGGCGTGGAGTTTGTGCAGGGCAATGAGTATGGATCGATCTGGATTTTTCTACATGCAGCCATTCAGTTTGAATAGCTTCATTTTTTTTTTTTTGAAGACACTTTTTCTCCCCCCAGTGTGTGTTTCTAGCCTCCTTACCTAAATTCAGGTATCCTTAAGTATGTACATGTGTTCAGTTTGAGTCCACTGATTAATATGCATCTTACTATCTGCACACACACACACACACACACACACACACACACACA
>JADRCD010080525.1:0-10148 GCA_019843815.1 Montemys delectorum | reverse complement strand
TTTTTCCCCAAGAAAAGATACCTTGAAGTGGGCTCAAGAAATGTGGATGTCTTACAAAACTATACAGTCCAAGACAGGAAGACACACATATACCAAAGCTTAATAATTCAACTTGTTAGCCGTGGGTAAGTGTTCAAGTGACATGCTTGAGTTATGTTCCAACTACATTGAAAAAAATTGTATTCAAACCAGTGGATGGTAGTTTTACACAGCCTGGCAGTGAAATGTACTAAAATAGCATCAGTTTAGGTATGATGTGCCATCAGTTTGTGCTTTAATGAGCTCTATATTTAAGCCATCAGTCTTCTATGTGCCACAGTCACATTTTCTCCATCACAACTGACAGTACCTTGCTTTAACTAGAGCTTATGTCTTTTTCTCAACTGTGACATTGTTTCTAACTATAGCACTACATTTGATGAGTCTCATTTGTTTTTACATTATCATTTTTAATCACTTCACTTTAGACATTAAGGCACAAAACAGTTTTTTCCCCTAGTCTTACTCTCCATAAACACATTCAACTCATCTCATGATATTTTATGTTTTATTCAAAATCACTTTATTATTATAATAGCCTTTTGAAAGACCTTCTGTAGACCAGGCAAGCTCTTACAGGCCCTTGACTTGCCTCCCCTTCTTCTGGGGCTACATTTTTAACTTGTCCTGTAGATGCTGAGGTTTTCTGACTCTGTAGCAACTTGGATCTGTTTTTCCTTGTATAACTACTTATGCCACTTTATATTATAATAAGCTTTTATTATAATAAGCTTTGAGGGGGAACTAATTCCTGCTAGCAATTTACAAAAATAATTTTTTATCACTTGTAAAAGGAAAATGGTGCCTAGTGGTTTATCTTTATGAGGAAAGTTCAGTGGGTCATGTTTATACAGCAATAAGCACCAGGAGCAAATTTGGAATTTGGTTTAGTAAATTTCTAAGATTTTATTTTTTTACTATAGTGGTGAATAATAAAGTATTTACTTATATACCCCATTAGTAAATTTTGAAGATTCTGTCATTACCACTATAGAAGTGAATGATAAAGTATTTATTTATATACCCCACATATTTAACCCTAGCTTGTTAGAAAGAAAAAGAAATTAAATGTATTTTTTTTAGACATAGTTCCCTTATATATCCCTGGATGGCCCTGGGTTTACAAAGACACACTTGGATTCTGCCTCCCAAATGCTAGAATGAAAGGCATGTGCCACCACATATGATTTAAGAAAAATACATTTGAGATATTATCCTTGCCTTGTGAAACCATACCATACTTAGTAAGCAAGGAATTCTGCATGTGGAGAATTTCTAAGACATTCCTAACCATTATGATATTAATCATATTCTAGATATGCAAATAATTATATATTAGATGTTCCAGTTTTCTGTCTGTTGCTGTGATAATATATTTGGATAAGGAAATATTTGGATGAGGAAAAAAAAAACCATTTTACTTTACAGATGGCAATACATCATTGAAAGAAGTCAGACAAGAGTTCAATCAGGAACTTGAAGACAGAAACTATGGGAAAACATCACTTGCTGTTAAGTCACTTGTAAACTGCCTCTCAACAAGCTCTCTTATAAGACCACCTATCCAGGGAATGGTGCCTCCCATAGTGGGCTAGGCCCTCCTCCATCAATTAACAATCAAGACTATGTCTCATAGACATACCGTAAAACAAAATGGGAAAGACAACTAATCAATACTGACTCTCTTTTCAGGTGATTCTAGGCTGGGCCAAATAAACAGACTCCAATGTTAACTAGTACATAAAGTTGTTTGTATAATGCACAAAGTACATTCGATTTATTTTAATTGAATTTCAAACTTTATTATTAATTAATAATTAATTAATTAATTGGTCAAGCTGGAGCCATTGCAGAAAAATACATCTGAGTCATGACTTGAAAAGGATTTGCATTTTGATCTGCCCTTGGATTTTATTCTTCAATTTAGTTTCCCTGTGCTAAGTAATACTCCAAGAGATACTTGTTTTCACTGTATATACAAAGATCTTAATATTCTGTCAATTTTTATGAAGATGTAAATCTTTGTATGAGGTAGCTATCCCTAAAAGAGAGTGCACCTAAATTTATCAATTTTTTTCATTTTACTTTTTGAGATTATAATATAATTACATCTTTTCCTCTTCCTTTTTATTACTCCAAACCCTTCCATATACCCCTTCTTTCTCTCTCTCAAATTCAAAATCAAGAACAACATGGAGTTTGCTGTGAGATTATGTTTCTTATGAATGTCAGAAGTCATATCCATGAAGTTTCACCAACATGACCAGAACAATTACCTCACCAAAAGAAATGCTACTGTGGATGGGAGAATTCTCAGAAGGCCTCCACACTAGGCAACAAGTTACAGACAACTAAAGAATGGGAAAAATAGTTTTCCCCAGGAAGTTACCCTGGTTATCCAGTATCAAAACGTGAGTCCTGAAAACATGTACATACAAGTAACAGTGATTAAACAGGTTGTACTAATGCATTTATGAAAATATATGTATATATGTGTGACACATTTATCAAATTTTATGATCCACTTACTGTCTCATGCCAGCCCTTTGTGTATTACTAGGTAAGGATTCACTGCAGTGTGTGTCATACTGTTGCCTATAGTTTAGTTTCCAGTTTTGATTGATTTACCAAATGTAACATTGAAATTCGTTTTAGAGAATCCCTTCACCTTGTATTCAATTAAAGTTCTCTAAGAAGTTTATTCTAGGATTTGATGATTCTAATTTTAATGAGTTGTTCTTAGGTATAGGCTCTAATATTTTTCATATTTCTTCTTTCATGGTCTCTGTTTTCTATCTTTTTCTCTCATAGTCATGATAGTAATGACAGTTCCTAATATCATGAGCAACTTACTGCAACATAAAATACATGGTAGGGAGAAATGGTTGCCATCCATTTGTAACCCAGGATACTTCCCCAAGCTTCTGTATAAGACTTCCTGTCATGATTATTAACCAAGATCAGGCCACTTGTCTCAAATATATAATCAACTGAAAATAAAATGAAATGATTATGTCCACATTTAAAAAACGCCAGTGTCCTCTTTCTCCACAACCTCTCCAGCATGTGTTGTCACCTACTTCATTGCTGGTGGGGTTGCAAACTGGTACAACCACTCTGGAAATCAGTGTGGCAGTTCCTCCGGAAATTAAACATAGTTCTACTGGAGGACCCAGCTATACCATTCCTGGGCATATACCCAAAAGATGCTCCAACATGTAATAAGGACACATGTTCCACCATGTTCATAGCAGCATTATTTATAATAGCCAGAAACTGGAAACAACCCAGATGTCCCTCAACAGAGGAATGGATACAGAAAGTGTGGTACATCTACACAATGGAGTACTACTCAGCTATTAAAAACAATGAATTTATAAAATTCTTAGGGAAATGGATGGATCTGGAGACTATTATCCTGAGTGAGGTAACCCAGTCACAAAAGAACACACATGGTATGCATTCTCTGATAAGTGGTTATTAGCCCAGAAGTGTGGAATACAGGAAGAACAACCCACAAACCACAAGAGA
Organism: Montemys delectorum; assembly: GCA_019843815.1. Taxonomy (NCBI): domain Eukaryota; kingdom Metazoa; phylum Chordata; class Mammalia; order Rodentia; family Muridae; genus Montemys; species Montemys delectorum. The sequence goes on along the minus strand of JADRCD010080525.1, from coordinate 6,578 downwards.
TTCAAGAAGAAGGAAGACAAAAGTTGGACATTTAATTCCTTCTTAAAAGGGGGAACAAAATACCCATGGAAGGAGTTGCAGAGACTAACTATGGAGCAGAGACTGAAGGAAGGACAAGCCAGCCTAAATATAGCTATCTCCTGAGAAGCTCTGACAGTACCTGACTAATACAGATGTAGAGGCTCACAGTTATCCATTGAACTGAGAACACAGTCTCCAATGAAGGAGTTAGAGAAAGGATCTATAGAGCTGAAGGGCTTGCAGCCCCTTAGGATGAACAACAATATGAATTATCTGGTAACCTCAGAGCTCCCAGGGACTCAACCACCAACCAAGAACTATACATGGTGGGACTGATTGTTCTGGCAGCATGTGTATAGTAGAGGATTGCAAATTCGATCATCAATAGAAGGAGAGGACCTTGGTCTAGTGAAGGTTCTGTGCCCCAGTGTAGAGGAATGCCAGGGCCAATAAGTGGGAGATGGTGGGGTGGCAGGCATGGGGAGGGGGGAGGCAACAAGGGTTTGTTCTTATTGTTTTTGTTTGTTTATTTGTTTGTTTTTTGGAGGGGAAAGTGGGAAAGGAGAAATTTACATGTAAATAAAGAAAATACCTAATTTAAAAATATATATATATATCTTAAAAATAAAAGTCAGGTATCCTGAGGGGGAAAAAAATACCAGTGTCCCTGAAAGTCAAGACTGGCATCTCCTTTCATGGGCCCACATTCAAAACAGGCTAGATGAACACCTAAAAGAAGATTAGACTCTTTCAGCCAAAAATACAGTGTGCTTAGAAAGTTAAAAAGTCAGCATTCAAATTCTGTAGTGGTATCCATTTTTCTCTTTATGACATAATATGATCTCTGACACTTTCCTGTTAGAAGATAACTTCATGTAACATTTCCTGAAATCTTTGTCTATTTATAATACTTAGGTTATTGGGGTATGGGGTATACTCTTAAATACTTAGAATAATGTGTTTTTATTTGACTAGGAGACACAGTCTTATTTGTAACAACCTATATAGCCCTGCCCAGTCACATGGCAACACTGACTCTTGGCTTTAATTATATCTAGTTGGTTATATGTATATGTAGGCTAAAGTCAGTATTTTTATCTATCAGATCTAAAGTAATTACTTAGGTATTTCTAACTCCTTTCACTTTTGCTTGTACTGGATAATTTTGCTTCCATAACCACAGCGTCGAATAGGGGTTAGCAGTGAGGGAAAGGATGGTGTGCATTTCTTAGGTCTCGTTCACTTTGTATTCCCACAGTTGTTAACACCCAATGGATTTATGGTCTAAGCCAATGGGGTACATGGTACCTAGTGATGGTATGGGTTGGTAACATGTTTGGCTCGGGTGGGGCTACATGAAAGAGAGAATGTTTTGGGGATGAAGCTCTCTTTCCTTTTCGATAATTGGTAGGTGATCCAGTTGTTATTAACTTCCCCCCATCCTCCCATGTCTGGCAGCACATCCATTCTGGACTGGCTGTAAGCTACACAATTATCTCAGAAATACATAACACTTATAAGTCCTTATCATTCCTCTCTTGGGTTCTCTCTCATGTACACTATAGATGGGACATGTCTTAATTTCTTGGAGATGACTGATGAAGTGACAACCACTTTATGACTTAAAACAATGGAAATTTGTTGTTTTCAAGACTCTGGGGCTGTTTTCTTCCTAACCTCTTTCAGATCTTGTACTTCAGATGATCTTGTCTTATAGCTATATAACTCCAGTCTCTATTTCTTATTGTGACCTTCTATTCAGAGTCTTCAAGTTCTTTTCAGTCTCTTCGATGAATATTACTATGTCTATCTGAAATATCCAGGGTGATTTCATCTTGAGGTACTTAATAATGCCCACCAAGACCCTTTTGCTAAATAAGGTTATACCCACAATTCCTGGGACATAAGATAGGTATACATATTTTAGGAGCATCCATTCTTCCCATTAATGGGATGAAAGTCTAGGACCTATCTTATATTTGTTTATGTAAGGGCACAATATATCTGGTTTTCCTCAAGTGTGATTATGGATGACTTACATGTAGGGTTGTCTCTGTAACACTGAATGCAAAAGCTCCCATTCCATCAACCCCATGAAGGCCATGTATTTTGTCTCTTCTCATCCCACCTTTCCCATCTCTGCCTATTTATGATTCAGATGCAAGAATCCAAATTACAAAACCACAACTCAGTTTTTAACTTTTATTTATTTTAAAATTTTTTATCAGAATTTTTAAAGTTTTGTATTTTTTAACAAAATAAAACATAAGATAAAACAAAATCTATCACATCAAAAGTAGACAAGGCAAAACAATAGGAAAAAAAGAGCCCCAAAGTCACAGAAATCAGAGACCCACTCATTCACACACTTCATAGTCTCATGAAAATACTAAACTGAAACCTATACTATATACTCAAGTATTTGACCTGGTGCAGACAAGTGTAGGTGCTGTGCTTGAATTTTCAGTATCTGTGAAGTCATATGAGCTCAGTTGATTAAGAGGGCCTTGTTCTCCTGGTGTCCTCCATTCCCTCTGGCTCTTATTCTGTGGAGTTCCCTGAACTCTGAAATGAGGGATTTAGTGGAGATATCCTATTTAGATCTATGAATTGCAAGGCTCCCCCTCTCTTTCTCTCTCTAGATAGTTTCTGGCTGTGGGTGTCTGTAATTGCTCCCACATGTTGAAGCAGGAAGTTTCTTTGAGAATGTCTGAATTTTTGGACTGAGTATAATAGAATATCATCAGGTGTTATGTATGTATGTATGTATGTATGTATGTATGTATGTATGTATTTATTTTTGCCAGTAGTACTTCATTTTACCCTAGGTCCCTGGCTCTCTAGTCTCAGGTTCTTGGTCACACAAGCAGGGTCAGGTATGGGTCCCATCTTGTGGAGTGGGCCTTAAGTCAAATCAGAAGTTGGTTGGTTTCTTCCACAAGCTTTGTGCCACCATTGCCATAACATAAACAGGCCGGATAGATTGTAAGTCAAAGATTTTATGGCTGTGTTGGGGTTTATGTCTCTGTTTTAGTAGTCTTCTGTAAAAGTACCCTTTATTCCCTTGAACTTATAAACTTGGTAAAAACGAATGTTAAGAGTATTTTCCTACTTTATTAGGAGGGGGAATGTCTTTTCTCCATATGGAAACAGCTGTGAAGAATGTTTTCGTTAGCCCAGTGCATATGGATGTATCCCAGGGACCCATAGCAGGTTGGAATTTTAGAGGTAAGAGAGAAAGAGAATTCAGATCACTGATCACAGTGTATTAAGGTGAGTAAGAATGTCAGAAAGTTCAGCTCATGACGTAATATACGTGACCAGAGTTAATGGACAGATCCCCCCATTCACTTGCCAAAGCATAACCCATGTAGCAGCTTGAATAGTACATATTTCTTATCCTCATATTTATATGATGTCAATACAGATCTGGTTGGACCAAAACCAAGGAGATGGTGGAGCTGCATTCCTTCTGAAGTCTTAAGGTGAGTCTACAAGAAGACCTTTGTTTCTTCCAGCTTTTAGGGGCTGCCCTTGTTCCTACATCACTTCCTTACTCCTTGACTTTCAATTGAAGTATTACTATTGCTTTTTGACTTTCCTTCCATCGTCAGTCCTTCTGATCACAGGAGGGGAAAGTTCTTTGTTCTAAAACACATGTGGTAAGATTGGGCTTACTTAGCTCATACAGGATCATCGCTGCCTCTCAAGCCCTTAAATTTGGTCACATTTGCAAAGCCCCCTTATTACATGCACAGGATTTGGGGTTTGGGATCTGGATCATTTGAGGAACTGTTATTCTTCCCATATAGATGGCATGGTTTATCCAGCCTGAGTGTGTCACCAGAAAGAACTCACCAACTTCAAACTTTCTACCGTCACCTCTGTTGGCATGGAGTGAGGTTCTTGTCTGGATATTTTATCTTCCAGACAAAGGATGATGGGACGTCTTCCCTGATCTCCCAAGGATGGAGATATTGCAGCTACCAGGCAATGCAGAGAGTCCACTTGTGAGAGGAAGATCCCTTTGCCTCGCTGGCTTCTCTAATAGAGGTCCCAGGAGGTAGTGAACACAAGGCTGGATTTCCTGAAATTTATTGTGGGGACCAACACTACTAATTGTAGTTCTGCATAGAAGAGATTGGTTTGCTTACTCCCTCCATCACTTTCCTAGAGATCACATGACAAAGTGCCACCAACTGAGTGGCTTAATACAGCAGATGTTCATTCATTCACTATCCTGCAGACCATAAACCTGAAATCAAGCGGCCAGGGACATAAAACCTTCTTTGTAGTCTCCAAAAAGAAGTCTTCCCTTATTCTCCTCTGCTGCCCCTGTGCTCTTAAACTTGTGATAATAGAGCTGTGACCTCTGCCCTAATCTTCGGTGGCTATTTTGTGTCTTCTCATAGCTGTCTGTTTCCCAGAACACCTGGTATATTGGATTTTAAGCCCAGTCTGCTCCAGATGACCTAGCTTAATGGAGTACACTTTCAAGAACTCTATTACTGAATAAGACCGTTCCAGGGTATGTGGGATTAGGATTTCAAACTTTATTTATTTATTTATTTAGAAAACAAAATTGATCCTGTAACATTAACCAAGAAAAATAAATCTGTATATTTATGGAGTTGTTTTTACATTTTCAAGCTTTTAAGTTTCTTTCACTTGTACAGTTATGGTAGATTGATGTCACAATGTTTTCCTGGTCCAAACCTACCTACAGTCATGTCCCTTATAAAAATTCTTTTCTCTGACATTCTCCTTTAGAGATTATCAAATATTTTTAATGAATTTTCTAGTCTCAGGATCTCAGCTCTTTTTTATTTATGTAGTTTTTAAAAATTACTTTATTTGTATACTGTTCCTTGGCTTGCATATATGCTTGTACAACATTTGGGTGCTGGCGGTCCCTGTGGCCAGCACAAGGTATCAGATCCTCTAGATCTGTATTCGATGCTAGTTGTAAGTTGCTATGTGGGTGCTAGGAATCAACCTGAGTCCTTTGGAAAAGTTGTCTGTGCTCTTACCTGCTGAAGCATCTTTCCAGCCTTCTCTTCTAATTATTTTAAAGACAGGGTTTCACTATATGGGCCAGGTTTATTAGGGAGAGTTCTCTAGAGGAAAAGAACTAATGACATATGAGAAGGAGGGAGAGAGAGAGAGAGATAAAGAGAAAGAGAGGGAAGGAGGATTGGCCTGGGTCATTAAACAATGGTCAACTCTACACTCAAGAAGCAGAACAATGAAGTTTCCAATCTAGAAAGTGAAATGATTCAGCGGTTCCAATCCAATACTGAAAGACGAAAGTTTCTGGAGAGTCACTATTAGTTACTTCCCTTTGAAAGGTTGATGAAACTGGAATCTATGCCCATGTGCAGCAGCATCTTTAGATATAATCACTCAGAAGAAATCGACTTACCAAGCAGCGTCTGTCCCTCCCTCTTCTCTTGCCCATCAAGCAGGTAGCTTACTTGAGGGTTGTGTATGCCTTCAGGGCAAAACTCTTTCATGTAGTCAGTGTCCCAGATGCCAGTCTCCTCTGGAAATGAACCTACAGTCATACAACCACACTTCACCAATCCTAGGCATCTCTTAGTCAGGTCAGGTTGGCAATTCAGAGAGGCCGGCTGAAACATAGCACATAGCCTAGGCTGACTAATGAGATCCTTCTAGCTTCTCCTTGGTTCTAGAAATACAGGTATGAGACACAACAAAATAAAATTTCAGCTTCATTTTCTGAATCTAAACTTCAACTCCAGTAAACTGCTCCATTATTCTCTAAAACATTGACAGGCAAGTTTTTAAGATTTGATGGGGAAGAGCAACCTGCTCACTTAGTGATTTCTGCCATAGGCTTCATGGTAACTGCAGGGGTGTGTCTTCAGAGAACCAGGAGCTTCCGGATTCTGAATATTTAGTGTCTGCTTGGCATTGAACTAACCATAGGCAATGTCGCAATGTCTAAATACTTCAGGGTACTTTCTTCATGATCATGCATCAAAGCCTGTAAGAAAAAATATGTGGCTTTTATCTACTACATTTACTATGTGCTAGAAAATGATAAATTGTTATCTTATGCTACCCAATTTAATTTCCTCTTTAATTTAATTAATGTATAATTATAATTGTAGATAATACCATTTCATTTTGCATAGAAAAGCAATTAAGGACGAAAACTGTTTCCTAAAGCCATGGTGTTAATTAAGGTGGGGCCAGGAATTATAGCAGGGCTTTTCGTTTCCAAAGCTTTTGACAAATTTGCTCCTGGATGTTACCCCCTTATCACTGAGCAGCTCTTTAAAACCTCTTAGTTATTAGGAGGCATCCTTTCTATTGTAAGGACTATGCATTAGTTGCACCTATTATAACATGTAAAATTACCATGTGTTCTAATGTTTTGAACAGGAAAAACTATCATTTTTTCCACTAATAAATTACTCTATGTTGTGGGAGTCTTTGTTGGACAGCCATAGCCAACATTTCAAAGCTGTTTTTGTTAGATGATCATTGGATTTCAGATGGAGCACCATAAGCCCAGGTGAGAAAAGCTTATT
>JADRCD010080516.1:0-10405 GCA_019843815.1 Montemys delectorum | reverse complement strand
TGAGTTCAGTGAGTTTCTTGCCTTTGCACTGAGCCAGTGCCTAGAAAAGAAGAGTAGATGTGACAGCTCCTTGGGTACCAGTTGGTGCTCAAGGAAGTCCTACAAACGATACCTCTCATCTCTGGTGTACCGATCCTAACCGAATTAGATAACAAACTCCTATCTCATTCCACTAAGAAACAAGAAACGGATGAGACATTAAGGAAACGTATAGGAATAGTAATTTTACGGTTGGTTCAATTTTATTCCTACCGTGAGAAAGCCAGTACCACCATGGAAGTTGAGAGGAAGTGATATTATTTCTGAATTTGAAAGGTGAGGAAGCTGAAGAAGTGTGAAGTTCCCATAGACAAAGAATCACCCGTCTAAGAACTACTTGTCCTGTTCTTTATTGACTAGCAGTCTTCCTACTGGATAACATGGTAAGTCTAGAAGCATGAACTGCATGCAGGGTGGGGGATTCTTATCTGAAACTCAATACAATCGGTGTTACAGAAGCCTGGATACATAGGACCCAGCTCTTAACAGTCACATGAGCTTAGATACTCACCTCACCTCATGAAGTTTCAGTGTTTAAGTTCTTTTGTATAAAGAGCACATTCCTTTTAGGTAATTCATGGTACATTAAATATTTAGAACTGGAAACATCATTTTAAAATAGCAATCTTCATGCTAGGGTCAGAGAGAGTCTGTATATACAGGTATGAAAAATTTGTCTATGAATGACCAATGATATGGTAATTCTACATAACATAATCTTTGCCTTAGCAGGGAAATTGGTAGAAAGAGTTCATTGCTCTATCACTCAGAATGTAGCCTATCTTGTCCATTCTCTGAAGCTTATCCTGGTGTGACCAGGCTAGTCATTGATTGGGAGACACTGGTAGATAGAAGCCCCTGCTGGAATGATTCAGGGGATTGTCTTGTTGTTTCCACATAGTCAAGGGACTGAGGTTTGACTATGAAATGTCTCCCATAGAGCCAAGCATTTGAACATCTGCTTGCTTCCTAGGTAGGGTACTGTTTGGGAAGGTTACAGAACTGTTAGCAGGGAGAACCTTGCTGAAGAAAGTGGGTCACTTGGCATGTTTTTGGGGGGAGGGTCCCACCTCCTGTTATCTTTCTTCTTCCAGAGGTTGGGGTAGGGTAAAACATGGTCACTCTGCTTCTGACTGCCAGCCCAGCCTCACACTCTGGCAGCCAACCCCTCCCTCATTGGGGACAATATTCCCTTCCAAATAATAAGTGTCCAAAAAAATAAAAATAAAATGTATATAACTTTGTTTCCCACCTTTGTTTTTAATCATTGCATTTTATCAAAGCCACAGAAGACTATCTAGTGCACATGGAAACACAAGAGTTTAGGTGTTTAGGACGGACCTAGTGCATTCTGAGTATACCAACCCATGGTGCCAGCAGAACACAAGCACCCAGCTTTTTTTTTTTTTTTGTTGCCTAAACATACTGAGAATTCAGAATTAGAGATTGGCTGCTCCTGCCTTCCCAATACTTATCTAGATTAAAGAATTGTGTACTAGCTATGTATAGTACATGTCATAATTAATTTAGTATTTATCCTCCAGGCTTTTAAAATACAACTCCACTTGACACTTATCCATGAAATTTCTAAAATCTTCCTAAACACAAAATGACAGACAGTGTTTCTTCTGCAGCATTCTGACCAGCTGGAGAATAGTGTCTCATTCTTGAATATCACGTGCCAGGTTGCCTTGGACCATCATTAAATCAAAGATAGAAACATTCTATTCAAGTCTCATTGTTGTATTACTATTGATGTAAGCCACACCAGTGCAGTGTGTGAGGGAAGCCCTTTATATAAATTTAAAAAAAATTCAAAAGACTAGGACTTATAAGCTAATGTTTCCTTTACTGAAAAAAATAAATTATTAGTGTGACTGATGTCCAAAGTCTGCTGGTTTGATTGTTCAAAAGCAAGTAGAAAGTGTAAAGAATTTTAGCTCTCATGGGGGAAGTGATATAGCTTAATGGAAACATGCGCTCATATAACTAAGAGATCAAGTGAAGGGCAATTTTTAAAAGCCTAAAAAATTAAGTTTGGTGAATGACTTTTCAAAAGAAAGGAACAGAATCTTGGGATCAAGCACCTGTTGGCATCCACAATAGTGTCCGGGTTTGGTGACTGTACATGGGATGGATCCCCAGGTGGAGCAATCTCTAGATGGTCATTCCTTCAGTCACTGTTCCACACTTTGTCTCTGTAACTCCTTCCATAGGTATTTTGTTCCCCCTTCTAAGAAGGACCGAAGTATCCACACTTTGGGTCTTCCTTCTTCTTGAGCTTCATGTGGTTTGTGAATTTTATCTTGGGTATTCTGAGCTTCTGGGCTAATATTCCCTTATCAGTGAGTGCATACCATGTGTGTTCTTTTGTGACTGTGTTACCTCACTCAGGATGCTATTTTCTAGTTCCATCCATTTGCCTGAGAATTTCATGAGTTTTTAATAGCTGAGTAGTACTCCATTGTGTAGATGTACCACATTTTCTGTATCCATTCCTCTGTTGAGGGACATCTGGGTTCTTTCCAGCTTCTCGTTATTATAAATAAGGCCGCTATGAACATGGTGGAGCATGTGTCCTTGTTATATGTTGGAACATCTTCTAGGTATATACCCAGGAGTGGTATTGCTGGGTCCTCAGGTAGTACTATGTCCAATTTTCTGAAGAACTGCCAAACTGATTTCCAGAGTGGTTGTACCAGTTTGCAATCCCACCAGCAATGGAGGAGTGTTCCTCTTTCTCCACATCCTTGCCAGCATCTGCTGTCACCTGAGTCTTTTATCTTAGCCATTCTGACTGGTATGAGGTAGAATCTCAGGGTTGTTTTGATTTGCATTTCCCTGATAATTAAGAATGTTGAACCAAAGTGTGGATACTTTGGTCCTTCTGAGAAGGGGGATTAAAATACCTATGGGAAGAGATACAGAGACAAAGTGTGGGGCAGAGATTGAAGGAAAGGCCATTTAGAGACTGCCCCACCTGGGCATCCATCCCATATACAGTTACCAAACCCAGACACTTTTGATGATGCCAACAAGTGCTTGCTGACAGGAGCCTGATATAATTGTCTCCTGAAAGGCTCTACCAGTGCCTGACAAATACAGAGATGGATGCTCACAGGCAACCATTGGACTGAGCACAGGGTCCCCCATGGAGAATAGAGAAAGGACCCAAGTAGCTGAAGGGGTTTGCAGCTCCATAGGAGGAACAACAACACAAACTAACCAGTACCCCCAGAGCTCCCAGGGACTAAACCACCAACCAAAGAGTATACATGGAGGGACTCATGGCTCCAGCTGCATATGTAGCAGAGGATGGCCTTGTTGGTCATCAATGGTAGGAGAGGCCATTGGTCCTGTGAAGGCTCTACGCCCTAGTGTCGGGGAATTCTAGGGCCAGGAAGCTGGAGAGGGTGGGTGGGTGAGCAGGGGGAGGGGGAAGAAGATAGGGGATTTTCAGAGGGAAAACCAGGAAAGGGGATAACATTTGAAATGTAAATAAAGAAAATATCTAATATGAAAAAGAAAAAAAGTCAAGTTAAAAAAAAGAAAAGAAAAGAAAAAGGAAAAGAAAAAGAAACTTGGGATCAAGGTAACACGATCTTGTGGCTTGAAAAAGCTCTTTATCCAAAGAGCAATCAATCCACTTTAGGCAACAAAGTTCAAGAATTTTTCCAGACCCCTTTTGCCTCTGGGGAAATGCTCCAGTATTCCAGCCTTCTCTCAGAGATAGCAGCAGAGCAAAGTCTACACAGAGCATCCGTGTTTGGCAGCACTCAGAAGAGGGCTTCCACCCCTCTCAAACAGAAAGGCTCCTGTAAGTGCCCGCTCCCATCCTTGGGTCAGCAGACTAAGGGGTTACACAGGTGGGAGTGGCCCTACCAGAGGATTCTGTGCTTAGCTCCTTCCTTCTAGGACACGTTGCTAACATTGCCTCCAGGGTCTTCTTTGCAGCTTTAAGAAAGAGAAAGGGAACTGTGTCCACCCTTACAAAATGAATGGGTAGCAACTGCTTCAGGCCCGGCTGAAGATGGGCACCAAGCTCCTCCAAGTCCTCGGGTCAGAAACCCTTCGGTCACTTATGCAGACAGTGCTTCTGGAGGCTGCTGGGAGAGAAAGGACAGATGCTCAACACTGGAAAATGTACAACTAGACTTGAAAGATAACACTACTCATCGACGCTGAGGACAAAAAAATACGACACTCTCATATTGGTAGAGCAAAAGTTTGTAGAAGTTCTTTAAGAGGGAAAGGGCCATGAGAGGAAACTGAAACTACACATGCGCATTCCATTCAAATCATATCCACTCATTAGTTCCTACGACACATGGACTCTTTGCTGTTATCACAACTGAGGGATTCTTACCTATAGATTAGCCTGGCAAAGCAAAACTTATCTAAAGATTTGGAGCATAGGGCATGATGTATTGATTAGATGTTAAGCCCAGATAATTTAGAAGTCTGAAGAAGATTAAAAGAGGCAATAAGCCCATTCTCGCAGTAATGCATAGCATGTGGGCTAGATAAGGGGAGGCCCTGACCATTGCTTTTGGTGACCAGTCTAAGTATGCTCACTTGGGTCTATCAAGGCTGAGAACAATGGGATTCCCCCCCAAAAAAAAAAAATTCGTAGACGATGGTAAACCGCTATGCTCTGATTTTCCCATTTACCTGGTGAGATTTAACTAGAGAATATTTGGTTATCACTGCAGAACAAACACGAAACATAGACTAGGGAACCAAGCATTTTCTCCATTCTCTTTCACGAAGGAGATGAGGCATCCAATACAGCATCCAGTTTACCACCCAAGCCTTTTACGTCTTTTCTTGCGTTATAGAAGTCCCACTGTGTGCTCCATGTCTGTTCCCATTTACTTGAAGATGGACATACCTAGCAAGTAACTGCATGTCTCTTCATACATCCGGAGCAGGGGATGCACTTGTGAAACAGTGTGACTAAACACTATTTACATGCGAGGGTTCGTGTAGTATTTTATCCACTTTTCAAATGTGGTGTTCCCCAGTTTATCCCATTCAAATCTTTATACCATGCCTTCAAGTTCAGGAGACATAATACCCTGTCGCCTGATGACTGAAGAGCTTTGCTGGGATTAAAACAGAAATGAAGTGGACAAGCAGGCACCTTTCCTGCCCAGACATTCCCTCATACTCCTAATGAGTCTGAGCGTCTGCCCAGCCTGCTGATGGATAAAATCACTGGTCTGTCCAAAAGTAGGCAAGATCTAGGAGATGGGCAATGTATCATAGAAGTGTTCTGCCAAGTTCTCAGGTGTGTCATGAATGAAAGAGTTGGGGAATCTCCGAGTGGCTTACACAGGTGGAGCTGAGCATATGCTGTGGCTACTTGCACACTCTCTTCCTCTGTGTTAATGGGAAGAAGTTAAAAAAAAAAAAAACTTACTCAAGATCCTACATGCCCAGGAACCTCTGGTTCCAGTAATTTGGCCTCATTGGGTGCGGCTATTATGACAACCCAGTTGTCCTCTCTCCACTTCTGAGTGGTAATCGCTCTTGGGGAAAGGGGCATATCACCCCTAAGTACTCATTTGAAGATGTGCCCAGAAGATCAGCATGGGGAAGGGGACCACGGGTGCAGTGCTGGAGCCATGTTACTCCTCTGTGAGATGAATGAAGAGCAGCTTGTCTGGGGACATTGTGAAGACGGTTGCACTGCTGGGGCTCCATCAGGGAAGCTGAGCTTTGGTTACTTGATGCTAAAGGACATTCAAAGGACATGGTTCTCCATGCTATGTCAAGCTAAGTACACACATCGAACATCAGAGACTCTCTACTCTAGGTGTAGAAATGACTTGCTAATGAAAGTGCTTTCCCAACTGCCTGAAGGCTTCCAGTGGGGCATCAGAGCCTCCGAGTCCGGATCCTCTGGATCCAGACTCAAGGTCCTCTTCAGCAAATACCACTACCTCAGCCTTTGTTGTACACTACATCAGTGACTTTCTCATTGCTCCTAGTAAATACCTAATAAAAACAACTTAACAAGGGAAAAGTCGAAGGAGAGAGGCAGGGATGATTTAGTTTGACTCAGAGTTTGAAGGTATGCTCTATCACGGGAAAAAGGATGCAGTGATGGCACTGTGAAGCAGCAGAGCACAGTGTAGGCAAGAAGAAGGAAGAGATGATGCTGATGCTCAGCTCTACCCGTTCTGTGGTACCCAGGTCCGCAGATTTCAGAGCCTAAGGTGATATAGATGGAGGACGGCAATTCTGATAAAAAAAAATTTCCAGTTCACTTTCTCCAAAGAAACGCCATTTATATTGATTGCATCAATGTGATAAAAATTAATTTTAATGAAAAACTTTAGAGAGGCCTCCGTTTAAACTTTAAGACGATATTTAATTTCATTTGAAAAGCACCTCACTTGTTTAGTTTCCCATTTTGCTGCAGACGAATGCAAATTTCAGGGCCTTTTATCAGTCCCCAGATGGTTACATACAGGATGGCGTCACGGCAATAATACCGTCTATCATGACAACTGGGAGGCTGAGGGAGGCGTCCCGCATTGAACACTGTTAGAGCAGTAAGTCCAAGAGCCCAACAAAGACAGAAAACACATGGAATTAATTTTCTTCAGCGTACTGGAAAACAACCTTTCAATAATTAGCGTGGGTGCTGATAAGCCTATGAGAGTCAGAATTGCAGAAATGTAAGTCTATCAGTTACCCACCTCCAAGGATCAACCACAGACACATTCTCAAACTCCATAGTTGGGTCACATTCAAAACCATTAAGCCTGTGGCAGAGACAGGTCCAGGGTGATCTCGGGACAGTATGCTCTTGATACGTTGATTTGTATGAATCATGCCTTGCAATGGGATTTAGAGATACCTTGCACTTCGAGAAAAGGGGAGAACGCAGAGACGGTTCAAGTAAGTGTATCTCTGCTTTCTTTGTGTTGCTTAAGCAAGCCTGATCGCCTGAGGGTCTTTGCACTGGAGCTCCTACTTCCTGGAGTAATTACATCCCACTGTTCAGGAAGTGGCTTGTTAATTGCCAAGTCTCAGCATAAATGTCACCTCCCCAGAGAGGCCTTTCAGGACCACAGCATCTGAAGTCAGCTCCTGGGTGTTTACTCTCACCTCACTTCATTGTGTTTCTCGGCATAACACCAATCACTAATTAAGTTCTCTCTCTCTCTCTCTCTCTCTCTCTCTCTCTCTCTCTCTCTCTCTCTTTCTCTAACTACTGGTTTCCACCCAGTTCTACATAAAATCTGTGAAGGCCAGAACTTCGTTACTATGATCTCCACCCTATCAATCCCTGGCTGTGTCTTCTAGTGGATGCTGGGTAAACACTTGAAGAAACTCATCACCTAAGTCAACAGAGCTCATCTTACAGAGAAGAAAATAATCACTTCAATACACAGCTACTTGGGAGCAATGGGGACAGAGAGTCATAGATGAATTTTCAGACTACTGTTTATGCTGGCTACCCTTATGTCAACTTGACAGGCAAACCAGAGTTATCTGAAAGAAGGGGGCCTCAGTTGTTAAAATGCCTCTATAAGATCCAGCTGTTAGGCATTTTCTTATTTAGTGTTTGATGGGGGAAGGCCCAACCCATAGTGGGTGGTGCTTTCCCTGGAAAGGTGGTCCTGGCTTCTATTAGAAAGCAAGCTGAGCAAGTGACAGATTTTGGTCCTGTAAGCTGCATCCCTCCATGGCCTCTGAATCAATTCCTGCCTCCAAATTTCCCGCCCTGATTCGGTCTCTGTTTTGACTTCCTTTGGTGACAAAGAGCAATGTGGAAGTGTACGCTGAATAAACCCTTTCCTCCCCAATTTGCTTTTGGTCATAGTGTTTCATTGCAGCAATAGAAACCCTAACTAAGACACCATTCTTTTCTATTACTATTGTTCTGATGTTGCTTGTATGTTCGAATCAACAGAGGAAAAAAATAGAAGTGTAAAAGGGAATATTTTTCCGTATTATTTGACCAGGAGACTTAGTCCACTCAAGTTATTATGCTGTTCAAATCCTGACTATAAGCAAAGAATAAACAGTCACTCCTATATTATGACTCAGGGGACTTTGATATCAGAGTAAGTCTCACCGTAGAAAGTTGCACACGGAGCCTCCAGAGGAAAAACCATTCCATGAGAAAGCTTTTCCTGGGAATGAGATACTGGCTTCTTAGCTGCTCCTTGTCAACTGCTAGCTTACTAAGCAAACACCATTCCCAAATCCTTTTCCTCTTGCACTCTCTCAAGCTAGAAAAATCTAAATATGGATGCTTCCCGCATCATTTGCAACCAAAGAAATCCTAGAATAAAGTACTAGCCAATGAAACACAGAGAACTCCACAGGAAGACGGAGGGGAATGTGCTGCTGTCCTAATCAAGGGCCAGCCCCTGATACTTTCTTCCTTGTGTTGCTTCAATCTGTCCTAAATATACACTTGAGATCTGCACTTTTGTTAACTGTCTGTATATCTGAGATAAGTGTCCAAACTCTCACAGGCAGTAGGACGATATCTGTTCTGACACTGTCCCGCTAAAACATGGCTAGCAGCTTCCCATCTCCTGGATTTCAGCTGGTGGAAAGCTACATTTTTGATTGCATAAGCTATGCTGAGCTAGATTCTTTGAGGTCTTTCCTGTTCAATATAAAAAAAATTAAAGAACTGAATTTTCTCCAGGAAGAAACAAGAATAAGAACCCTGCCTTACTTTTCTAACTGCCTTCTATCTCCTCCTCATATCCCTGTTTGTGATTTCTAATTAATTAATTAATTAGTTAATTAGTTAATTAAAATAAAACAAGGAAGCCTACAGATAGGCGGTAAAGCCCAAGAGGTCCAGAGCAGGTGGTAGAAGGCTGGAGTAGGGGTGGGGAGCACAGAGTAGAACCATGCCAAATAGAAATTTGAAGACTTTTTATCTATAAAGCTTATGTGCCATATGAAGCCAAACACCCAATCTACTGAGAAAACCATAAGGTCATGCTTTGAATTTTTATATTCCACTAACCTCAACATATAAAAGAATTTGGATCAATTTTTAGATGTACATGGCCTACCAGAGTTAAATCACGGAAGCAAATCATTTAAGTAGACCCATGACACCTAATGAATAGAAGCAGTAACTTCAAGTCTCCCTAATAAACCAAGCCCAGGACTAGATGTAGAAAGCAGAGAATTCAACAAGACTTTCAAGGAGCTAATACCAATACTCCTCAGATTATCCTATAAAATAGGAAAAGGCTTTTCCAAATTCCCTTGATGAAGTTAGTATTATCCTGGTACCAAAACCAGACAAATACCCACCCAAAAAAATGGAGGAGATCTTAGATCTATCTTCCTGGCTAACATAGACACTGAAAATCTCCATAAAATAATTGGAAAACAAATTCAAGATCACAACAAAACTATTACCATTATCACACTGGCTTCAATCCAGAAAGGAAGGGATAGTTCAACATATATAAATGAATAAATATAATCTACCATACAATCAGACTGAAGAACATAAACTACACAATCAACTCACTAGGTACAGAAAAGGCCCATAACAAAATTCAACATCCCTTCATAATAACGCTCCTGGAGAAACTAAGGATTCAGGGAACTAAGGCTGTAGGGAATATAGCACAGTATAATAAGGACAATATGCAGTAGATCTTCCGTCAACATCATGCTAAATGGAGAAAAACTGCAAACTTCAAGATATGGATGTTCTCTTTTTCCTTTCTTGTTCCACATAGTACTTAAAGATATTACTACAGAATTGGGGGCTATGGGGAAGATAAATAACTCTAAGGATGTTTGGAAAAGCCATATGCAAACATTATTTTATTAGCTTCTAAAATGTATGTTCTTTTAAGAGCTTACTTGGAGTTGCTTTACATGAGCGATTTACGATAATCCCAGAAGCCATAGGGTATCAAATAGAAAGCCCAGTGGTGGAGTGTTAAGGATCAGGAGGCGTGGCCTTAATGGAGGAAGTACATGACTGGAGGTGGTTATGAACAGGCTCTGTTTCACATTCTCTCTGCCTGCTGCCTGTGGATCCGGATGTAAGCTCTTAGGTACTACTCCCTCGCCATGCCTGTATGCCTTTTGCCATGCTCCCTACCATGATTGCCACGGACTTACACGTTCTGAAACTGTAAGCAAGCCCCCGGTTCAATGCTTTCTTTTAAACACTGCTTTAGTCCCGCTGTCTCCTCCCAGCCATAGAACAGCAACCAAGACAAGGACCAAAATACATTGTATGACATTTGCAAAGAATTAACAAATGTATTTTTGAAAAGGTATTTTCTGTTGTATTGCTAATGAAAATACCAGTGACAACTGCTTCCTTCTTGAGCCCTGTGAATGACAAGGAAAC
>JADRCD010080515.1:0-10782 GCA_019843815.1 Montemys delectorum | reverse complement strand
CACACACACACACACACCAAATGATCACTACTAAGTTTGAGATATTTATTAGCTAGTCAAAGTAGCTACATTGGTTTAAAAATGATTTAATTCAAGAACGTGTCCAAGATTGGAGACATATTTATGTGATAAGACTAGTTCAGAAGGCCGACAGGCCAACAATGCTTCAAAGATTGGATACATGAAGAGACATAGTTTCTACTCTTCCTTGACGTTTTCTGAGCCTTGGTTGGGTTTATCCTTGCTAGTTTGGCCAGTGATCTGCGTCTGAATCCACCACTACCTGCTTCAAAGAAACTTTTCTCAATAGCAAAGCAGTAGAATTTCAACATGAATGGGGGAGGCTCTCTCTTGCTAGCCTCATCCTTGCTGAACTAAAGGCAGAGGGAGGGAGAAATTCTCCTTTGTAGACATGGCTGCAAGTGCTAATTGGAGTCAGAGGGCTAACAACAGCAGAATGAAGGGCAAGAACTTGGAAGAGTGTCATTGTGGATAGTGTGAGGGACAGGGAAATGATCTAAATATATTGTATAATAGTATGAAAAACAATTTTTTTTTGGTTCTGTTTTTTTCGAGACAGGGTTTCTCTATGTAGCCCTGGCTATCTTGGAACTCACTCTGTAGACCAGACTGGCCTTGAACTCAGAAATCCGCCTGTCTCTGCCTCCCAAGTGCTAGGATTGAAGGCATGCGCCACCACTGTCTGACTGAGATCTTTAAAGAGAAAAATATTTTTTAAAAATGAATGTAGATCGTCAAGTAAGATGAAAGGAGTGATGGCGATGCTCGAAATTTTGCTGAACTTTACTACAGGTTTCATGAGAAAAACTGAAGCAGAAACCTGATCAGAGTGGATTCAATATTAGAGAGAGCAGGCCCTGGGGTAGAGCCCAGGTGTAGCCTGTGTTTAGCATACTGGAAGCCCTGGGTCTAGCTCTGATCACCAATTGTCCTCATGGAAAACTAAACTAAACCCAAATAAAAACCATGGAGATTTAGTCTAATGGCAGGTCACATGCTTAGATTTCACTAGAACCCAAAAAGAGAAAGGAAGGAAGGATGGAGAGGAGGAAGGCAGGCTGGTAGGGAGGGGAGAGAGAAGATTAAACAAAGAAAACATTTCAAGGTTTCTGTATCAAGCAGTCACCTTTGCACAATGCAGAGGACGAGTGGGGCTGATGACCTAATGTATGGCCTACTGTGCTGCTGCTGCTGCTGCTGCTGCTGAAGATGCTGCAGTGGAATGTGAACAGCAACAGCCTATGAGAGAGAAGAGCCTGACGACAGAGGACGATGATGTAGGATCTAGTGTAGAACCTGAACACTCCCATGTCTGGGGAGCCCGTGTGGTAGTGATGGTGGGTGGGCTTGTCTCCCACTCATTGCTTCTATTAGAGTAAAGCCGGAATCAGGGTTCCATTCACCTGTGGCTCTGAGTTAACACACTCTGGAAATGCAGCTTAGCGTACCCCACTTTGCTTCCCCCCGCCCCCCGCTACACACACCGGTATAGCTGGCACAATTTTGACACAAATATGTTGCCTACAAGATCTAACCATTGACCACATCCACCCAGCTCTTCATAAAGTTTTACCTGACCACCCCGACTCAGAACCCTCCCTCCTGCTTCAAGTCGAATGAATTTCCACACAGCAGTTCCTCTAAGAAACAAATCTCATTTATTTTCCAGGAAACACATCCCAGCTGGCACTCTGTTTGAATGTAACATGTAGTTACCAATAGACCCGATCTAGGAGGTAAAGCAGGCAGAGGGGTCAGGCTGAATGGCCAATACTACTATTAGTGTTTTTAGCATAGATTGATCGATCACTTACATTTTTTAGGAAAACTGAAAAAACCCCAAAGAAGAACAGCAACAGCACCACCGAGCAGGGTCCAAAGGGTTAGCACTTTCTTTGCATCTGCACATAAAGCAAGCAGACAGGTCAGTATTTACCAGAGAAGAATGACAAGCAAACGAGACCTCTGTTAAAAAAACAAAACAAAACATAATCTCTGTATCCTATACACAACTCAGCCATTGATCTATTAAGAAAAGGAAAAGGCACTCAGGAGTGACTTCGGCTTCTGTCTGCAGAGTACTCTGGCACTTCCGAGAGCTGAGCAAAACATTCTCCAGCGAGGCTTATGGAACAAAAACCCAGTCCCAACATTTTGTGTGTTTTTTTGGTTTTTTGTTTGTTTGTTTGTTTTTGTTTTTTTGTTTTTTGTTTTGGTTTGGTTTTAATGAAATGTCTTCTCTTGAGGGGAGGGTGGGGAGGATCCGGTGGAGAGGAAGTGTTTCCTGTTCACTTCCTTTTAGCTTTGAGCCTTTGTTGATGATGAGCGCTTTCACTTAAGGTCCCTATCCATACCCTCTGCCTCACAGGCAGAGTCTACCATCTCCTTACCGAACGTTAACCTGTGTTGCCTGTGTGCATGGCTTGTCTGAGATGGTCGGAGTGAAGCGTCGGTCTGCATAGAAGTGGCACTCTAGTGACTACAGAGGTTGAGAAAATTCTTAAAAGGAGAACTGATAGTTATATCCGTGGTCTTCAAATCTTCAAAGCTATAGACTCGGAGGGCTGAGTTTCTTCTGGATCAAGGCTAGAGCAAGATTGATAGAGGGGTGAGATAGCACCACTCCAGCGTGATGGTTCTGCATGGTGGGCCACAAGACATCTCACTGGCCTTGTCCTCGCTCCTCTGAGTGAGCAACGGCAGCACGCTCCAACGGTGTCTCGCTGCTGCTGCTCCGGATTGGCTGGTGGTCACCAGGGGGAAGCCTGATTAGCATCCTCTCTCCCTTCAACTCTCCAGTCAAAGCAGATCGTGCTTCCCTTTCCCTAGTCTAGTCTCTCCCCAAATTATCTCAGAAATCCGCCTGTCTCTGCCTCCCAAGTGCTGGGATTAAAGGCGTGCGCCACCACCGCCCGGCAACTTTAGGGTTGTTGGAACTAACTGTAAATCGCACTTATCTTCACTCGATCTTTGAGCCCTTCACCCAGTTTTGCTTTGCTTTTAATTTAATCTCTCTTTATTTCCAACGGTCCTGTGAATTGTATAATGAAATTTGGCAAAGTAAACTCACGGTAAATTAAGGTTTGTTTCCTACCCACTCACTATCCTCTTCACAGAAGCTTAGAATAATGTATTCCAACAGAAGCTGGATTCATGTCTACAGATTTCAATAGTTGAAGGAGGAATTATACTTTTTGTTAACTTTTAATTTCCCCCCAAACGCTGAAACTATTCTTCATCTTGTATTGGGGGGTTGAAAGGAATATTTAAAATCCACTGTAATTTAAACATAAGAAACATTGGCATTCTCATGTTTTATATGTGGTGGTATACATCTGTAATCTGATATAAGAAGATTGTTAACTAAGTTTGCTTTTCTGTTGCTGTGATAAAACACTCTGGCCAAATGCTACTCGGAGGACACAGGAAAAACCCATCCGAGTGGCTGCTTCTGTTGTGCTTCAAGCAGGCAAGCAACCGAGCAGAAGGCGGGGTCCACAGAGGAATTCTTTTGGGGCAGAGTTTTACACGGCCAAGATTTTGGTGGGATCTCAGGGATTGATGGGTTTTCATTATCAACGATTGGTAGGTTTCTGTGGCAAGTTGAGAAATTGGTAGGATTCTTTGTTTTGGCCTTAGTCTTGCTTGGTCTTGGGGTCAGGTCAGGGTCAAGGTGTTTTTTCTTTAGCCCTTTTACTACACAAAGATGATTGCTGGAAAACCCTCAGAAGCACAAGGGTAAGCAGAAGGGCCTCCACAGCGCAGGCACATGCCTTTATCACTCTCTTCCAAGAAGACGCAGAAGGAGAAGGTAGTGATTAGAGAGCATTTGATGGCAATAGGGAAGAAGCCATCAGCCTACCTCTTCCCTTGCCAGTTTCCTGGTAAAGGGAGGAAGAGGGTTCACATGGAAGTTGACGTTTATAACAGCAATTTTGAGTTCTGCCTTTGTGCTGGACTGAACCTGATAATTTCTCACCAGAAATATTTTTTTATTAGATGTTTTCTTTATTTCCAATATCTCCTTTCCCAGGTCCCCCCCCCCCCAAAAGAAAAAAGAAAAATAAAATAAGAAATAAAATAAACCAAAAACTAAAATAATCCCCTATTCCTTCCCCCCTCCCCCTCCTCACCACCCCACCCTCTCCCACTTCCTGGCCCTGGCATTCCCCTACACTGGGGCATAGAACCTTACAGGGCCAAAATCCTCTCCTCCCATTGATGACCTACTTGGCCATCCACTGCTATACACATGCTGCTGGACCCATAAGTCCCCCCATGTGTACTCTTTGGTTGGAGTATTAGTCCCTGAGAGCTCTGAGGGTACTAGTTAGTTCATATTGTTGTTCATGCTAAGGAGCTACAAACCCTTCAGCTCCTTGGGTCCTTTCTCTAGCTCCTTCATTGGGGACCCTGTACTCAGTCCAATGAAAGGCTGTGAGCCTCTACTTCTGTATTAGTCGGATATTGTGAGAGTTTTTCCGGAGACAGCTATATCAGGCTCCTGTGAGCCAGCACTTGCTGATATCTACAATAGTGTCTGGATTTGTTGATTGAATATGGGAAGGATTCCCAGGTGGAGCAGTCTCTGGATTGTCCTTCCTTCAGTCTCTGCTCCATAGTTTGTCTCTGCAACTCCTTCCATGGGTATTTTGTTCTCCCTTTTAAGAAGGAACGAAGTATCCACACTTTGGTCTTCCTTCTTCTTGAGTTTCCACTTATCAGAGAATGCATACCATGTGTGTTCTTTTGTGATTGGGTTACCTCCCTCAGGATGATATTCTCCAGGTCCATCCATTTCCCCAAGAATTTCATAAATTCATTGTTTTTAATAGCTGAGTAGTACTTCATTGTGTAGAAGTACCACATTTTCTGTATCCATTCCTCTGTTGAGGGCCATCTGGGTTGTTTCCAGTTTCTGGCTATTATAAATAAGGCTGCTATGAACATGGTGGAGCATGTGTCCTTATTACATGTTGGAACATCTTCTGGGTGTATGCCCAGGAGTGGTGTAGCTGGGACCTCTGGTAGTACTATGTCCAATTTCCAGAGGAACAGCCAAGCTGATTTCCAGAGTGGTTGTACCAGCTTGCAATTCCACCAGCAATGAAGGAGTTTTCTTCTTTCTCCACAACCTCACCAGCATCTACTGTCACCTGAATGTTTTATCCTAGCCATTCTGACTAGTGTGAGGTGGAATCTCAATGTTGTTAGATATTAACCCTCTATCAGATATAGGATTGGTAAAGATCTTTTCCCAATTTGTTGGTTGCCGTTTTGTCCTATTGACAGTGTCTTTTGCCTTACAGAAGCTTTGCAATTTTATGAAGTCTCATTTGTTGATTCTTGATCTTAGAGCATAAGCCATTGGTGTTCTGTTCAGGAAAATTTCCCCTGTGCCTATGTGCTCAAGGCTTTTCCCCACTTTCTTTTCTATTAGTTTCAGTGTATCTGGTTTTATGTGGAGGTCTTTGATCTACTTGGACTTGAGCTTTGTACAAAGAGATAAGAATGGATAAATTAGACCTCTTCTACATGCTAACTGCCAGTTGAGCCAGCACCATTTGTTGAAAATGCTGTCTTTTTTCCACTGGATGGTTTTAGCTCCTTTGTCAAAGATCAAGTGGCCATAGGTTTGTGGGTTCATTTCTGGGTCTTCAGTTTTATTCCATTGATCTACCTGCCTGTCACTGTAACAATACCATGCAGTTTTTATCACAATTGCTTTGTAGTATACCTTAAAGTCTACAACGATGATTCCACCAGAGGTTCCTTTATTGTTGAGAATAGTTTTGGCTATCCTGGGGCTTTTGTTATTCCAGATGAATTTGCAAATTGCTCTTTCTAAGTCTGTGAAGAATTGAGTTGGAATTTTGATGGGGATTGCATTGAATCTGTAGATTGCTTTTGGCAAGATGGTCATTTTTACTATATTAATCCTGCTAATCCACGAGCATGGGAGATCTTTCCATTTTCTGAGATCTTCTTCAATTTCCTTCTTCAGAGACTTTATGTTTTTGTCAAACAGATCTTTTACATGCTTAGAGTCACAACAAGGTATTTTATATTATTTGTGACTATTGCAAAGGGTGTTGTTTCCCTTAATGTCTTTCTCTGCCTGTTTATCCTTTGTGTAGAGGAAGGCCTGTGGTTTGCTTGAGTTAATTTTATATCCAGCTACTTTGCTGAAGTTGTTTATCAGGTTAAGAGCTCTCTGGTGGAATTTTTGGGGTCACTTAAGTATACTATCATATCATCAGCAAATAGTGATAATTTGACTTCTTCCTTTCCAATTCGTATCCCTTTGATCTCCTTTTGTTGTCTAATTGTCTGGCTAGGACTTCAAGTACAATATTGAATAGGTGAGGAGAGAGTGGAGCCTTGTCTAGTCCCTGATTTTAGTGGGATTGCTTCAAGTTTCTCTCCATTTAGTTTGATGTTGGCTACTGGTTTGCTGTATATTGCTTTTACTATGTTTAAATATGGGCCTTGAAATCTTGATCTTTCCAAGACTTTTATCGTGAAGGGATGTTGGATTTTGTCAAATGTTTTCTCAGCATCTAGTGAGATGATCATATGGTTTTTTTTCTTTGAGTTTGTTTATGTAGTGAATTACGTTGATGGATTTCCGAATATTGAAACATCCCTGCATCCCTGGAATGAAGCCTACTTGATCATGATGGATGATCGTTTTGATGTGTTCTTGGATTCGGTTTGCAAGAATTTTATTGAGTATTTTCGCATTGATAAGGGAAATTGGTCTGAAGTTTTCTTTCTTTGTTAGGTCTTTATGTGGTTTAGTAAAGGTATAAGAGTAATTGTGGCTTTGTAGAATGAATTGGGTAGAGTACCCTCTGTTTCTATTTTGTGGAATAGTTTGAAGAATATTGGTATTAGGTCTTCTTTGAAGGTCTGATAAAACTCTGCACTAAACCTATCAGGTCCTGGGCTTTTTTTTGGTTGGGTCACTATTAATGACTGTTTCTATTTCATTAGCAGATATGGGACTGTTTAGATCATCTATCTGATCTTGATTTAACTTTGGTACCTGGTATCTGTCTAGAAAATTGTCCATTTCATCAAGGTTTTCCAGTTTTGTTGAGTATAGGCTTTTGTAGTAGGCTCTCATGATTTTTTGGATTTCCTCAGTATCTGTTGTTATGTCTCCCTTTTCATTTCTGATCTTGTTAATTAGGTGATGTGAGGGTCATTGAAATACAGCCTTATTACAATGAAGTCTAATGTCTAAAAATTGTTCTGATTTTTGGTTTGTACCACAGTAAGAGCCAAGATTTTAAAGCTCTACTAAAAACAAAACAAATAAAGAAGTACGATTTTTAAAAAGAAAGAAAGAAAGACGGCTTATCTCACCTGTTGTAGTGAGGACTTAAGATGCTTACAAGGCTACACAAAATTCAAGATAAGCTAAACTAAACGTGTCGTAAAAGAGAAAAGAAAAAAAATGTGTGAGAATATAAAACAGCCAAGAACAAAACTGAACAGGGAAAAAGAGGGGTTTCCCAACAACAGCTTCATCGTGTTTGTGTTCTGCAGCTTGACAGAGGAGAAAGTATAGCTTTGTACTGAGAGAGGAGAGAGAGAGAGAGAGGGAGAGAGAGAGAGAGGGAGAGAGAGAGGGAGAGGGAGAGAGAGACAGAGAGAGAGAGACACACACAGAGAGAGGGGAGGAGGCGGAGGGGGAGAGAGAGAGAGAGAGAGAGAGACAGAGAGAGAGAGAGGGAGAGATAGAGAGACACACAGAGAGAGGGGAGGAGGCGGAGGGGAAGAGAGGAAGAGAAGGAGGAGTATTTATTATGCACAGAAGTCTTACAGAGGGATTTCATGCAAACCTGCTGCCCCCTTCAGTCTTGATTGAGAAAATGGTGTTGGAGTGTAAAGATGAAGTGTTCATTAGACATCATTTGTTTCAGTGGAAATAAAAGTGGAGCAAACCTGCGAAAAACAAGACAAAAAAAAAAAAAAAGATTATGGCAGAGGAGATGAGTGACATAAAATGCTTAAAATAATATGATATGTTTAGAGTAATCATGGAACATTTCCTTACTAGATATTTTAATTCTATGCTTCTATTTTTCACTTTTCCAAAAGGAAATGACAGTTGTGCGATTGCAGTGAAGAAAGTCACTAGCAGTAACTCAGTCATGTTCACGAAGGCAGTTTCACAGTTGGTGGTACATTTGTCCCCATCACATGTCTAGGGGCTTTGGGGCGGTAGGGTGGGGCAGAGATTACAGCCAGACCAAGTGTTCTGCTGTAGAAAGAACGCATATGCTTTTGCTTTGCTGTGAGGTTTTTTTAAATAGCAATCGTACTTCGCAGAAACATGGTTAATGGGGTTGTTACTTCATTCAACACTGTGGTTTAGACCTTGAATGCCTGTGAAAGGTCCGTGTGTTGACGCCTCAGGTCCACAGGGTGGCATTGGTGGGAGGCAGTGCAATACATCAGAGGCAGAGAAAGGAGCTGGTGGTGTTCTTGGACTACAGGCTTCCTGTCCTTTCCTCTTTCCCTTTTCTGCTTGGCTTTTGCAGTGGGTAGCTCTGCTTTACCACAACACTATTGTGAATAAAGCAGTGCCTAATCCTCACATCCGAACTACGCTGCCATTCAGCCATGATCCGAAACCTCCAAGGCCCACGCACCCCACCTCGGGTTAAAAGAAATGCCTTCCCCCCTGTTCTGGATCAGGTGCCTGGGTCTCTTTGTTCACTCTGAATCAAGAAACAGCTTCTCCTGTGTTGTTCGTTCTGGGCTTCTAGGTACCAAAGTTTTGCAGGCTGGGCTGATGGACTCAGAGGCTTATATAACTCTGTGAAGATACTCCAGGGCTTAGGACCCAGAGACACGCAGTCTTATTGTTTGGCATTTCTGTTGTCCATAGTTGGGCACTCAACAGATAGTGAACTCTTTGACTCTAAGCTGTAGTAGGTGATGGTTGCAGGCGGCAGCATGTAGCAGCTTCTAGTTTTATAGCTCAGGCCACACAGGTACTGAGCCCTTCCGTTGCTAGTGTTAGCAGTTTCTGGGCCTAAGGTATCAGGGCCTTTGGCTTGTAATGAGCGGCAGCATTGGCAATGATTGAAGGGAGGTTGAAATGTTGCAGGTCCAGAGGCAAATTATGTTAGACTCCTTTAGCCCCGTAAATAGCCACTTAACATACACTCAGCATACTGCATATGCTCTGACATCCCATGACTATCTTGTAAAGCCTTTGGGAGTGTACTAAAATGATCACTAACCTGTATTGACCCCAAACCTAGAAAGTCCTTAGCCAGCATCCGAAGCCTTTAGAGACTTCTCTGCCTTGCTGCAACCCATTTACCTCATATTTCCACCACTGTGTTTGAAAAGTTTTGTTGATTGATTTTTTTTGTTCTGTTACTTATAAAAAAAATTCCATGAGATCATTGCAACATTGAAATGCAGAATTTGAGAATAAGCCCAGAAAATACAGTTTAAGTCCATTTTCAATAGTAAAGGCCCCTCCAACTCTGCTATCTAATTCTGAAACTAGGAGAAACTGCACGGTAGCTTCATGTTTTGGAAATTTGCCTTTACTGAGGACCTACTTGAGATTTTCTAAAAGCCAGTTTAAGCTCCAAGTCTACTTCTCTAAGATGTAGATCCATCACTTTATTCTGGAAAAAGTCAAACCTTTGAGAGCACAGATCTGAGATTATTGATTGCTGGATACCATGAATGAAAAAAAAAATCAAATTAACAGTCTAACTTACAAGTGGGAGATCTAAATGAAAGCTACAAAACCTTGGTTTTAAGAACTGGTCTTTATTTATGTCTATGTCATACACAGAGCACGTATGTGCTGTCAGTACTTATGCTTCTTGTGGTTTGCTTGGCAGGACACTGGCTTGCAGGTGAGTGCTAACATGAACTGAGTTGTTCCATTAGCCCACATTCATTTAATTCATACTAAAAATAGAATTTTAAAGGAACAAACGAAGCAGAAGAAGACAAAACAAAATGGCTGTAACAGCCCCAAACAGTTGGACTTGGCTACCCATTCGAGAACGTCAAATGAAAGGGTAGATAGAGTAATGGTGAGGGACAGGGAGCGGGTCTTCGATCCATATCAATACGCTGGTGAGTAAATAGAGGCATCTGAGAAGGTTCAAGAAGGTCAGAGTGGATCCTGGAAGAGTTAGGGGAAAGGGGAGGAGGGTGGATAAGGCCAAATTATTGTGTGCAATGTAAAAGTTAGAAATATAAATGAAATTTTGGTAAAGAAGGCTGGAGGAAGAAGAAATACTCATAGCTGAGAAAGAATTTAATACGATACTTTGAATTTTTTAATTCAACGCTAAAGATTGTTTCAAGCTCTCATGCCTCCCCACCTGCTGGTCCTGGGATCATGAGTGTGGGAGAGCTGTCCCTGCCCCTCACCTGCTGCATCACTTGGGAGAGCCGGGGGTCCGGACTCTTACCTGGGTAGCACAGTAGAGCTGACCTTGGTTGTAGGGGTTGCAGGTGAGGGGCCACAAAGGCGTGAGTGCAGGACAGCTGGTTCTGCCGCTTGTCTGCTGAGCAGTGGCATGGGTAAGGCAAAGATACCCCCGTGCTTTGGCCCCTTATCACTGTAGCAATGGGAAGAGCTGGTCCTCAGGTTATGAGAACAGGACAGCTGGCCCTGCCTCTCATAGGCTGTAGCACTCAGGAGAGAGGGACCACCTGTACCTCACCTGGGCAGCATAGCAGAGCTGAGCCTGCTGGAATGGAAGCAGG
>JADRCD010080492.1:0-10626 GCA_019843815.1 Montemys delectorum | reverse complement strand
GAGTCTGATGGAGAACTTGCCGACCACTTTCCTGGGGATCACAGTCTTGGCCCCTGAACCGGAGAAGGCCCCTTCGATCCCGTGGAGGGAGAGGGATGGGTATCACCATCTGTGCATCAGGATGTCTTTCTTGCAGCTGTGCAGAAGGGTTGCAGCCCCCACATCCTTGGCGAATCCTTCCATATCGAAGTCAATGTGGTCATAGAGCTCATGCTCCTCATCCATCAAAGGTGCCACAGCATCATTGATGCCAGGGATGAGGATTTTCCCCTTCTTGTCTATCAGACAGCCCATCAGTGAAATGAGATCCGTCATGGCTTCGTGCACTGAGCCATCATATACCCCAGAATGGAGGTCTTTCTCACTGCATTCCACCTCGATGAAGAAGTAACAGATGCCTCTGAGGCCGTACGTGATGCACGGCTTATTCTTCCCCAGCCAGTAATTGTCCAAAATGCACACATAGTCCACATCTTTGAAGAACTTATCTTTCTGGGCAAAAATTAACTCATCCAGGCCTTCGGAGCCAAATTCCTTCAGGCCCTCTAGGCAGAACCACAGATTGACAGGGATCTCCTGGCCAATCTTCTGATAGGCTTCCAGGGCATTCATCCATCCGGCCACAGGCCCCTTATTATCCGTGGAGCCTCTCCCGTACAGTTTGCCTTCCCGCTCCACCAAGGTGAAGGGCTTGCTGTCCCACCCGTCCTCCAGGGCCACAGGCTGCACATCCAGGTGCCCATAAATGCACACCATTTTCTTCCGGGGGTCACTGCCCAGCTTGCCCAGCAGAATAGGAGGAAAGGGTATTCCGAGCCCTCCGGGAGCTTCTGCTTCCCAATATCCACCAGCTCCACAGAGCCCCCCAGCCTCTGGACATCCGCAGCCACCACCTCCATCATCCTTCTGATCTCTCCTCTCTTCTCTGGCCACGCGGACACGCTCTGGATGGCCACCCACTCTGCCAGTTTCTTGACATAGCGGTCCTGGTTTTCATCGATATACTGGAAGATGGCTCTGAGGGCCGACATCTTTCTGGCAGACCTCAAACCTGGGAAACTCTGAGCAGAGAGAGCAATGGGTCAGACCTGCTTGCAGCTGGGACTGAAGGCCAGGGATCAGAGGCGCTGTGTGAGGACTGAGGACTCCACCCTATAGCAGTCTTAACAATGTTAATAGTTCAAAGTTCGTGGTCTCTTTTGAGATTCATCCAATCACTTAACTGTAATCCCCAAAGTAAGACAGGAAACCAGCTGGGCAAACTCCAAACTCTGCATCTCCACGTCTGATGTCAAAGTAGTCTTCAGATCTCCAATTCCCTTTTCATCTTTGTTGAATGCAACAAACTTTTTTCTCCTGGGCTGGTTTCACTCTGTTAGCAGCATTCCTCAGCAGATAGTCCATGGCTCTGGCATCTCTAACATCTTGGGGTCTCCAAGGCTATGACAATGTTACAGCTTCTTGTTTCAATGTCTGGGATGTACACATGACCTTCTGAGCTCCTTCAAAGGGCTTACTTCATTTCTCCAGCTCTGCCCTCTGTAGCACTCTAAGCTCAGGGTGATCCACTCCACTGCTGCTGTTCTTGGTGATCATCCCATGGTATTGGCATCTCCAGTACACTGGGGTCTTCTGCTGCAACTAGGCTTTACCAATAGCCTCTCAAAGGCTCTCTCCATGGTGCCATGCTTCAACTCCCTTGCATGACACCTTCAGTCCTGGGCCATCAACTTGACTGAGGCTGCACCTTCACCAATGGCCTTCCATGGCCTCTCACAGTGCCAAGTCTCAGCTGCTCTCCATGACCCCTTCCTGCCTTCAAAGCCAGTACCACCTGGGTGACTCTTACACATTACCAAGTACAGCTGCAGTATGAGAGGCAACCTTGGCTATTTCTGAAACACAGCTCATTTGTGCTGTCAGAAAACATTCCCCAGATTACACCTCAGTGATACTGGTCTCTTCTCAGTCACCACTAATTTCTTAGCTGCAGCTAACCAGCATCAGTTGTCTCAGTAGTCTCCTTCTCCTCTTGACTATAAAGCCAGAGACACGTGGCCAAAGCTGCCAAGTTCTGCTGCTTGCAGGCGCTGGAATATGGCCCTTGGTTCTATTACAATATCACTAGCTTCCTCTTTTCTAACTCCTTCACTCCCTAAGCTTGGCTGTCCTAGAACTTGCTCTGTAGACTGACTTTGAACTCAGAGATCTGCATGTCTATATCCTATAAACACTGGGAATAAAGGTGTGGCCACCAAACCTGCATTTAAGTTTTGCTTTACCTAGAGCTTGCTCTGTTCTAGGCTGGCCTTGAACTCAGAAATCTTGTTTTTGCCTCCTGGGATTAAAGGCTTGCACTACCATGCTTGGGTTTAAGTTTAACTGGGTGGGATCTTGCCACAAGGTCACTACTCCCTTAATTCAATTTAAAATCCTTGAATACACACACACACACACACACACATACACACTCCACTTTCATACACAGAGGTGCATACACACAAGCACACTCATACACAGTCATACACACACACATACCTCTCCCCTTACACTTTAAAAAAATAAGAACATATATATTGTATTCTCCTTCTGAGAACAGAGCTGAACACTGCCAGCAAGCAGGCATTTGAGTCTTCCTTTGGAACAACATGAAGAATTAGGCAGAATTAGCATAGTAATTGGTTCCAGGTAAAAGACAGAGCCAGGAGTGGGAAAACCATTTGTTTTCCCAAGGGATAAAGCATCAGAGATCCGTCTTTCCTCCCTGCTCTATCTCCCACCTTAGTCAGCACCCTTCTTGCTGGCCCCTGGCCCAGTCGCTGAACCGGTGGCATCTCCTCCAGCAGAGACTTCAGGCTGCAGTTAATAAGCATCATGTTATCAAGGCTGAGTTCTATTCCTCTCCAGCACTGTCTTAAATCACAGACCGCTTATTTCATCGGCAGCAAATGCCCCTATCCGAGGCTTCTGTACTTGAATTTTTAGAACATTTTAAATCATCATTGTGTCTTTTTAGGGGAAGCCTTTCTGTCTGGAGGGAGGGAGGGAGGGAGTGCTGTTCAGTGCTGAGACACAGAAAAGGCTTACAAGCCTTCTCAAGTCTCAGTTAGGTTCAAGGGCCGGCAGTATGTGGTAAAGCTGATGGTCCCCTTCAACATGAGGTGGAAGACCTGTGGAGAATACATCTACAAGGGGAAGAAGTTCAACGCACGCACGAAAGGAAACAATTCAGAACGAGGCACACCTGGGCCTGCCAATCTTCCGATTCTACATCAACTGTGCGCTCTGTTTGGCCGAGATCACCTTCAAGACAGACCCAGAGAACACAGACTATACCATGGAGCACGGAGCCATGTGCAACTTCTAGGCTGAGAAAATTCTGGTGGAGGAGGAGAAGCGCGAGCAGAAGGAGCAAGAGGATGAGGAACTGAACAATCCCATGAAGGTCCTAGAGAACCGAACAAAGGACTCCAAGCTGAAAGTGCTGGAAAACCTGCAAGAGCTAAAAGACCTGAACCAGCGGCATGTGCACGTGGATTTCGAGGCACGTGGATTTCCATGCTGAGGCAACACCGCCTGTCTCAGGAGCAGTGGCAACAGCAGCAGCAGGAGGAAGATGAGCGGGAGACAGCGGCCTTGCTGGAGGAGGCTCGCCATCGAAGGCTTCCGGAGGATTCGGACTCAGAGGATGAGGCTCCACCTTCCCGACCGCAGGCAGCTGCAAGACCCAACCCCACAGCCATCCTCAACAAGATACCAAAGACCATGAGGAAGGCAGCGGCCCTGTGCAACAAAGCACAGTTGGCAGGTTTGGTTGTACTAAAGAAGGTAAAGACGGAAACCAACGGGGGCTCAGAGCAGGTCCAGGTGCCCACCGCTGGTGCCCCGGAGAACAGGAAGGCAGCCAACCCTACATCCCAGACACCTGGTGCCTCCTCCCTGAGCCAGCTGGGAGCATATGGGGACAGCGAGGACAGTGACAACTGAGCATCAGTGATGTCCAACCATGACATCATAGATCCAAGAAATGAGGAGGAGATGGGATCAAGCAATCACCTTCAGCAGAGGCCTCTGGACCATTTCTGCCATGGTCCTGGAAAGGTGTGGTGAAGCAATGTCCCCAGGCACCCCAGAACAGACAGCCTGGTCTCGTCTACTCCTTCAGTCCTTGAGTTGTCTGGAGCCTATTGGGCGATCCCTTCCTGCCACAGATCTGAACATTGTCTGGCATGGGACAGGTGGCAGGGACCCTGGGCGCCATCTCCCAACCATACACAAAGTCTGGGGCTCCACCTTCATATAATACAGTAGCACTGTAATAAAACAAGAAAGAATAGAAAACCAACTGAAAAACAAAAAGAAGCAGAGTTGCCCATTGCGATGGTTTGTATGTGCTAGGCCCAGGAAGTGGCACTGTTGAGAGGAGTGGCCCTGTTGGAGTAGGTGTGTCACTGGATGTGTCATCCTAGCTGCCTGGAAGCCAGTATTTTGTTATAGCAGCCTTCAGATGAAGATGTAGAACTCTCAGCTCTGCCTGCACCATGCCTGCCTGGACACTGCCATGCTCCTGTCTTGATGATGATGGACTGAACCTCTGAACCTATAAGCCAGCCCCAATTAAATGTTGTCTTTTACAAGACTTGCATTGGTCATGGTGTCTGTTCACAGCAGTAAAACCCTAACTAAGATAGCCCCTCCCCCCAAATAACAAACTACAAACAGAAAAACAAACCCATGGCCTCACACTGTAGCTGTAGTTGGTATAAAATTCATTCTAGCTTAGGTTGTCCTTGAATCTACAGCAATCCTCTTGCCTCAGCCTCCTGGGTGCTTCGATTATAGATACAAGTCAATGCTGGTTTGCTTAATTTCTCTTTGGCAAGTTTTCAACCTTTCCTGGCTGTACCATGGTGGAATAAGATCTGGTGGCCCAGTGACTTGCTGAGCCTCTAGCTTACCTCCAAGCCTCGGACTCACACCTAGATGTTTGTGTCAGGGAAGACCTTCCTTTCCAGTAACCCCTACATGCTTTCCAAGGGCCAGGGCTGGGGGAGCCTCTATCTCCAGTTTCTTTCCTTCTCAGGAATGCTGATGTTCAGGTGCCCTCAATGTTCTCCTGGCTCCTACAATCCCAGAACACCTCTGAGCCATTTTAAAAGTAAGCATCTTGGCGAGACTGGCCTGATCTACCTACCTAGCAGGGTGGTTATCCTTACTCCAGTTTCTTGCGTATGCTTCTAGGAATTTAATACACAGCTATCTATAAATATACTTTTAAATCTCCTCTTGTTTTTGAAAGTAGGACACTAGAATAATATACTTTTCTTTGTATTAATAATATTCCATTTTTAAAAATAGTGCAATAAAATGTCATCGTTTGTATTTGTAATTGGGCAACTCTTGCTGTTTGGAATGATGCTGTAGTAGATGATCCTGGACTGAGAAGGCCAGGCTGAGTCCATGACAGGCTTCAAATTGGCACTTATGAAGAGTTAAAGTTCTGTTTCCAAAGACTGGGCGATTCCAGGCAAGGCCTGCCCTCAGAAGCTGCCCTGCCTCCCACCTAGCTCGAGGCAACAGTTTCCTAATGTGCCTGCAAGCTCACTCAGGTGTCTCTCCATCTTGGTAATAGGGAGACTCCAGCGTGCTGGACTTGTGCAGAATAAAGCACTCTTTGTGTTTACATATATTTGAGTCTGGGGTGTCATTCTTCGGTGAGTCATGGACCCTTATAAACATGTGACATTTGGAACAAGGAGGACCCAGTTACTGGGCCAAATGGTGACTGTGCTCATCACTTAATTAGATTTTACTTTTTTTTTTGGGTGCTCTCTTCAAATTTTCCAATGTTGTCAGTGACTAGAACAATCAAGGATAAGCAGGAAGCAGAAAGACAGGAAGCAAAGCAGGAAGGAGGGAACCCCACTTCCTCCCCTGCCTCCTGTCTTATAGCCTCTGGTGTCGTCCCCTACTGACGGAGCACAACAGAAGCCAATGGCAAAGCTTAGTTTTGTCTAGAAGGGTCCAAATCAGAAGAGAGGAGGGTGGGACTGGAGTGAAAGTCAGTGACTCAATAATTGGCCTGATAATGATGTCATAATGACACTTGAATGTGCCATTAAACATTTGGAGTTTGGCTAGCTGGACAGTTGACAGCTGAGAAACCAAACTGCATCTTAATAGGGTTTTGCCATGCATTCTTTGGATCATGAGAGGAGGATGGCCATTTCTTTATGTTTAGGCAACATTTCTATACATATTCTGCAAACTTGTTTGGGTTATTTTTTCCCCTATGTTTCTGTGCATCTTTTCCAGCAATATCTTAATGAAAATAAGCACAATAAAAACACCGAAGGGGCCAACAAACTCAATCTAAACATTTGAAATAGCGAATGCAAAAGTACCCTAAGGTACATAAAAGTTAAAGAAAAGAAGCACAGAGGTGGCTGACAAGTTACACCTCCACCTCCGAAATGCTTATGTTAAAAGATGGGGAGGTATAACAATTGAGCAAACAGGGACACCTCATAAAAATACCAAGGAGCCAGGAATGTCCATTAAGCCTAAAGACAGAGAGCTTCAGAAGGGTTTACTGAGCAAACATCCATCCCCAGGAGATGCCCTAATTGCAGGGAATAATGCCCAGCTCCAGGAAACGTCCCCAGTAGGGGGTAGATCTCCCCCACCCCTTCTATGTGCAACAGGTATCTCCTCCTCACCTGGGGCACAGAGGTCAATGGAAACAAAAGACAATGAGCTCCACCAATGAGAGATAACCAACTCATGCTGTAAAACTATATTCTGGAAGGGTGTAAAAAGTGTGTGCTTTTGTTCCTCGAGGTTGCTTTTGCCTGAATGCAGGACGACCCCAGTGTACTGAATCATTAAAGCCTCTTGCTGATTGCAGCAATCTCCGTCTTTGTGTCTTTGTGCGTGAGACAACATCCTGGACATAAGACTCAGATTTCCGAATCTTACAGGCTGGGGAGATGGGTTAGGAGGCAAAAGCGTTTGCTGGACAAGTGTGAAGAAAAGCCGTTCATACCCATTTCACAGGAGGGAAGACCTGAGACATCAGTGACTTACCTGGGTTATCTGAATATTGAGTTTTACCTTGGTCTTTTTATCATATTGTTGTTGATTTTAAATGCAGTTTTTTTTTCTGGAATACCTCTCTTTATTATATCTTTTTTTTTTCTTTATTTACATGTCATATGATTTCTCCTTTCCCAGTTTCCCCTCAAAAAAAAAAAAAAAAAAAAAAAAAAGAAACCAAAAAACAACAAGAACAAACCCCTGTTGCTTCCCCCCTCCCCCTGCTTGCCACCCCACCCTTTCCCACTTATTGGCCCTGGCATTCCCCTACACTGGGGCACAGAACCTTCACAGGGCCAAGGGCCTTTCCTCCCATTGATGACCAACTTTGCAGTCCTCTACTATATACATGCTGCCTGAGCAATCAGTCCAACCATGTGTACTCCTTGGTTGGTGGTTGAGTCCCTGGGAGCTCTGAGGGTACTAGTTAGTTCATATTGTTGTTCGTCCTAAGGGGCTGCAAACCCTTCAGCTCCTTTGGTCCTTTCTCTAACTCCTTCATTGTCGACCCTGTACTCAGTTCAATGGATGGCTGTGAGCCTCTACCTCTGTGTTAGTCAGGTACTGTCAGAGCCTCTCAGGAGATAGCTATATTAGGCTGGCTTGTCCTTCCTTCAGTCTGCTCCATAGTTAGTCTCTGCAACTCCTTCCGTAGGTATTTTGTTCCCCCTTTTAAGAAGAAATGAAATGTCCACCTTTTGGTCTTCCTTCTTCTTAAGTTTCTTGTGGTTTGTGGGTCGTTCTTCCTGTATTCCAAACTTCTGGGCTAATAATCACTTATCAGAGAATGTATACCATGTGTGTTCTTTTGTGATTGGGTTACCTCACTTAGGATGATAATCTCCAGATCCATCCATTTCTCTAAGAATTTCATAAATTCATTGTTTTTATTAGCTGAGTAGTACTCCATTGTGTAGATATACCACAATTTCTGTATCCATTCCTCTGTTGAGGGACATCTGGGTTGTTTCCAGTTTCTGGCTATTATAAATAAGGCTGCTATGAACATGGTGGAGCATGTGTCCTTATTACATGTTGGAACATCTTCTGGGTATATGCCCAGGAGTGGTATAGCTGGGTCCTCCGGTAGAACTATGTCCAATTTCCAGAGAAACCACCAAACTGATTTCCAGGGTTGTACTAGCTTGCAATCCCACCAGCAATGAAGGAGTGTTCCTCTTTCTCCACAACCTCTCCAGCATCTGCTGTCACCTGAGTTTTTTATCCTAGTCAATCTGACTGGTGTGAGGCAGAATCTCAGGGTTGTTTTGATTTGCATTTCCTTGATGATTAAGGATGTTGAACATTTCTTTAGGTGCTTCTCAGCCATTCAGTATTCATCAGTTGAGAATTCCTTGTTTAGCTCTGTACCCCATTTTTTAATAGGGTTATTTGGTTCTCTAGAGTCTAATTTCTTGAGTTCTTTGTATACATTGGATATTAGCCCTCTATCAGATATAGGATTGTTAAAGGTCTTTTCCCAATTTGTTGGTTGCCGTTTTGTCCTGTTGACAGTGTCTTTATTATATCTTGTTTTCTCATTTGCCAACCTAAGATATCCATGTTCCTACATTACAATATATTCTCTTATAACATACTTTTGATGACTTGCCAATTAATTTCCTCTTTGTGTTTCCAAAGGAGCAGTATATGCTTAAGGTAATGCCCTGGTTACATGGCCACACACACACACACACACACACACACACACTCACACATTATAGTAAACTACTGTTTGTGAATTCTTGCTTGAGGGGTTAGGGAGATGGTCTAATCAGGAAAGTACTTGCCTTGTAAGCACAAGAACCCGAGTTCAACTCCAAGAACCCATAAAACATGGTCGCACAAGCTAGTAATCCCATCATTAGGGAGACAAAGACTGGCAGATGCCTGAACTTACTGGGCAGCCTGGCTAGCCAAGAATCCCTGGCCATTGTGAGACCCATTGATGGGAGCTGAGGAGATGGCTCAGTGGGTAAAGGGCTTGTCGTGTGAGCACAGGGACCTGGGTTTGAAGCTCCAGAGCCCGTGTAAAGCTGAATGTGGTAGAATGCATCTACCACCTCAGTGCTTCTATGCAGAGATAGGAGGCAGAGACAAGAGAATCCCAGAAAGTAGAGGGCCAGCTAGCTTGGTGTACACTGCAGCAAACCAGCGAGAGATCCTGTGTCTGACAAGGTGGGAGGGGAGAACTGACACCTGAGACTGCCCTGTCTTCCACACGTGCAGAATGGCAATGCATACCTAAGTTCAAACGCACAGGCACGCACGCACGCACTCATGCACGTCGCAAATAGTTTCAAGCTGGTAGCAATTCTTTCCTTCTCCCGACCATCATGTGGCCTGAGTCTCATCAGATCATCACGGATGCTAGCTTTGTTATTTCAAAACATCCTGGCTGATCCGCCTCCCCCCACTCTGTGTAAGACTGGACTTTGCCCTGCAGAAAGGTTGTGTCTCAGTGTCCCTAAGTATGTGGGCCTCAGACCTGTTTGTTGTTGGTTAGAATCTCTCTTAGACTCTCTTCTGGGTCTTGTATTGGTAATGAAACCAGTACTGACACTCAAGACCCCCCTCTGGGATCGACAGGAGACCCCAACACGCCTCACCATCAGCTTCCGGTGAGCAAAAGTCTCCCTAAATACGGCTGCAGCATTCCTTGGGTTCTCCTTTAAGTTGTTTTCCTCTAATGTGAGGCAAAATAAATCACCGCTTTAGGGTGTAGGGACACTCACGAGATCCTTTCCTACAGCAGAGGAGAAGAAAATAAAAGAAGGAGAGGGAGTACAGAGAGACCAGCCTCCGAAGAGAATCCCTCCCTCCCCAGGGGCAGTCACTCAAATTTTTCTCCTCAGGACCTGGAATGTAGCTTAAGGGGTAGGGGTGGGGATGGAATCAGAGAAAAAGCAGAAAACTTTAGAAGCAAGCGGCTTCTAAAGGAATCCAGACCCGGAGAGTGCTGAACTCTGTCGCCCTAGGCAGTCCAGATGTGGGTAGCTACAGCAATGGCTGTCCCAGGGGCCCTGACTTCATGCTTCAGACTCCTGCTATTGGCATCACAGACAACAAAGCCGGTAGCGGGTTTGCTGGCCCATGTGGTGGTGCTAACATTTGCCAGCTGGAAAGCAGGCGGTCTGGTGGCATGTGGGGGACAGGTTTCCCTGACTTCCACCTTCTCTGTTGACTGCTTGGTGTATATTTGAGTTCATCAGTGACTCACGTGACTCTAGACCCTCAGCGGAGGCCTATGGGGGTCAGCGGCCTAGGCAGTGAGCACGGGGAGCCCATCTGGTAGGGTAGGGATGAGTGTACTCTCCAGGCTCTGCCCCTACCACTGAGCCAACCATCTGGAAGCAACCCAGCTATCTGACAGTAGTTTCTAGGAAAGGGTGTTGACAAGACATTCCGTCTAGTACTATTCTTGGCTTAGCAGAAAACAGAGCACAGTAGTCAAAAACCCGTCAGGCCACATGGCTTACTATCCTGGAAACCTCCAGCAAATTATTTAAGCATTCAAAAAAAAAAAAAAAA
>JADRCD010080483.1:0-23105 GCA_019843815.1 Montemys delectorum | reverse complement strand
CCTACTCTTGCTAAATCTGACTAAAGCCAGACTTCCTATGATCCTGGTTGTGTCAGAACTCCTCAGAGTCAAGTTGTCTCTGTGATCCTGTGATTCTGGGATCCTGTGACCCTGAGCTTGTTAGAGCATCTGGGAGTGCAGCAGCTTCCTCTGGGTGTTGTGGGACTGGCTGTGGAGTCTGGGCCCAAGGTCACCAGCCCAGAGAGACCAGAAAAAACCCGAGCCATTCTGCTGGTGGGGTTCCTGTGTGCCTGTTCCCACTGGTCCCAGTTACTCCAGGTGTTGGGACAGATGTTGGATTTCCTCACCTCTGATCCTGATTGTGTCAGAGTGCCTGGGAGTGGAGCTTCCTCTGGGTGTTGTGGGATTGGCTGCAGATCTTGTCCCCAAGGTCCACTCATGACACCACCAAAGCTATCAGATATGTTTTTAATGCTATACATTTGTTTAGACAACAATCACAAAAAATGGAGAAGAAGAAAGAAATTCAAATTTCAACTCAGTTATTTCTTCAGAGTATATTGTCCTAATTGAATTGTTTAAGTAATCTTAAATTATAACCTATTTCTAGGCTAGGCTATTTTATAACTTTTTATGTAGGAGATCTAAAATGGGGAGAAGTAACTTAGTTTTTTTATCCAAGGCCCATTTGTTGATATAGTTCCTTTGTCCAGTTCATTAGTACCCATTTACTCCTGCCATCCTCTCTCTGTAGCTGAAATTAAGGATTTGAAATAGTTACTACTTGATACAGTTAACACATCCAGTATGTGTTAATAATCTGAGATATGCAAGAAACTTAGGTATATCTTCTGGCATGATAAATTATTGTTACAGTCAGTATATTTCCAGCTCTAGAAAAATTCTGGCATTACAGCACATATGTATATACAAACAAACAAATAAACAAACAAAATCCAGCCACAAGAGTACTAACAACCCCTTCCCATCCTCCGGCCATTCAGACTTCTTGGCCTAAAGGGAAAAAGAAAAACTAATTCTCTCATACACTCATTGTCACGAGTGGTAGTATTCTTCTAGTCCTTTGAATACAAGGTCATCTGTTTACAAATTAAAGCTCTCTAGTGACCAGGATAAGTTTGGGAGTTTTATTGTCTAGCATAGAGACAATTGTTATTTAAAATGCATACTTAAAAATATTGAAGAAAGTAGATCATCTATACTTTAAATAGACACATACCAGTTTAAGTATGTGATGTGATTGCTATGCTAATTAGTTTGATTCAACTCTCTTGTAATTTATATCTATATATCTCTATATATTACATATATTGATATACATATATATCTATATATCAGAATCATATGTATTTTTGCATTTATATTTGTGTTTCATCAACAATTTAGTGTTTAGATATTGTTTAGATTTTTCCTTATTTGTTTGTTTGTTCGTTTGGATTAGTTTGCTTAGTTTGATTTATGCAGTAAGAGAAAGCAATGAAGCATAGATATGGTAGTAGACGTTCAGGATATTTTTATGCATCTGTGTGGCACAGGAAGATGTGAGACATCACAGAAATAGTTACCTCATTGTACCCCTCTCTAATCTATGGCCAAGAGTGTTGAGTTCAATTTTTAAAGACTCTATGACTAAATGTCTATTTATGGAACTTCAGAACTTAAGGTGACAAAAGGAATCACTTTGTATTCATAGGGCAGTTGATTGTCATTTTATTGTAATTTGACAAAAGTGAGCAGGTAGACCAGGTAGATTAGTTACTTACACAGTGATATTCATTACATGCCTACAGTGAAAGATGCTCTTAAATGTAAGGATAATTATAAAGCAATGTCATAATGGTCAGAGTTGCTAATTTGGTATAGTAGAAGAATGCATTTTAATCTGACAATTTTCCTCATTAAAAGATAGATACTTAAAATAGAACATTTAGAGGCAGGATTTTTCTCCTGAAATTTATATCTGACTCTTCTTGTACTGTTCTGTCATTATTTAAAATGCAGAAGATTATAGAGCAATAGTACAGCATTGCTTTATTTCAGGATGTGGGTTTGGCTATTGCAGGATTTTTACATATGATAATTTACCTGTGAGTTTGCACTTTAGGAAAAGAAATCAGTGAAGTAGCAGCCCCAGGTCCACAGGCTCATAGTGATGCAGAGTAGTTTACTTATTGTTGGCTTTACTGTCTTTCTTATAAAGTTCTGAGTCAAAGCAAAGCAAGCTGGTATCTCTGTGTTAGTAGTGGTACAAAGAATGCAAAGGCAAATGATGCACAATAAAAAAAGTTAAAATGTATCAAAAAGTACTGAAACAATTAGACAGAAGAATACAGGAAAAACTTGCTGCTTCCAGTAATTGATAAAAAAAATCAGTGTTCTTTATGTAGAGTTAAATGTGTTTCAGTAAAGCCTTAATATATCTTGAATGATTATTAAAATATAAATGCTTATTATCTATATCTCTGTATCTCTATAAGTATAATTTTGCTCACCTCTTATCAGTTACCATATTGTGGGTTGTTTTTAAAAAAACTAAATGGATATTTAAGTAGTTTAATAGGTTGCTTCAAGTGATTGTTTAGAGCACTTGGACATCAACTGTATTTCACTGTTATAAATGTGCTGTTTTAAGTAGTATCAAATCAAAAAATTCTAGTAAATAGTTAACAAAGTTTGAAACATAGTTGGAACACAGAAATGGAGGAACTGATGAGCAGATTGGTGATAAGTAACCTCTATGCTCACTAAGAGAACAACATCTGACCAAAGGAAAGAAAGGCCTTTGAATTATCAACAGCCTGTTCTGCAACACTGTTGGGAATTTGGTTGGGTCATGAATGCTGGCAAGTTGTCATAGAAACAGAGATCATGTGACCAAATGCAAAGCCCTCCTACAAAATGAGTCTAACTGCTACTTTTGATATTCTAATGGCTGATCTGGAATTTCTAATAGTAACATTATTGGAGTGGAACATATTTTCTAGATTAATTAAGCTAGAAACTTAAACTTAAACATAAACTTCTCTGTAGGCAGAGCAATTATAAATGTATATTCTAAATGTATTCTAGAATATACTTCTGTAGGAAAGCCTTTCCACAACTGAGGTTTTAAATTTGTATTTGATTACTAAAGGCATGTGTTATTTATTCATATTTCACAGTGGTATTACTGACCCATTATTATGTGGTGATTGACTTTTCTAGTGGCTCTCAAGGGTTTGTTTGAGTCAACTACCTCTAGAGTCTCATAACTTTAATCACTGCTGTTGAGGAAAATGCCTGGGAGACTCTATTTCTGATGTGTTTTTAATTGTTGTTCTAAGAAACACTAACTTTCTTGTAGCTGATTGCACCCCAAGTTGAAACTAAAACAGAAAGAAGTAGAAAGAAGTTAATAATGACTGGGACACATGTGCTTATAATAGTTAATAATTGATGCAAATTAAAAAGGAGTAAAGAAATCAGACCATCCCTTGTGAGAAACTCTGGAAAGGATAAGGTTAAAAATGGTTGTTAAAAAATTAGAGTTTAACAATTCAAAAAAAAATATATTGGCTCTTGGTAGCTACTGTCACTCACTGTGTTTCACATTATATGTTAAGTCTAAGATATACTTGATATTAAATTAAAGCATGTATTATGGTCAATTTATCTTAAAGGGTACGTGTTGTGAGAAATATTAAAAAGAGACCAGTGGCTGTTTCGCCACAACTAGAGCAACTCCATAGATGCTCAACATTTTTGAATCCAAGAAAGGGAAAGCTGTCAGTAGCAGACTAGTCTCAATAACAAGTGAGTAAATAACACTAAATGTCACATTCTGTGGATTTCTGAAATTTTGAAAAACCAACTATCTATTTAAAGTGATCTGGACTGGACTCTCAGCTACTTCTAATTAAAATATCTGGAAACACTATGACAATAAACTCAGAGCCATGAGTTTGCTATTTGGCCCTTAACTCACAGGCTTAATAATCTCAGATCAGTTTATAAAACCAATAATATAAGAAATGGGTCTAATCCCTGCACTTTCAAATGTTTAGTATCATAGAAGAAATTTATACCAAAAAACCCTTGATTTGCATCAAAATAAATTCTGTAACAAAATAAGAAATTATGACTTAAGCTTAGTAACAATTAAAAAGATTTCTACCAAATAAGATTATGGCTATGTAATCAATTCTAGTTATTCCTCTCTGTTCCAATTTGACCATTTCTACATTACTTAGCGAGACAACCTATTATAACCTCCTCCATCCCGAAGTCCAGGGAAGTGAGTCAATGACTCTTCATAACTTCTTCAAACTGAATATGGGCATTGAGATAGTATGAAGAGGGTGGGGGTAAGGGTAGGGAAAATAGGATTGATTAGTCTCTGATGTCTGTGTCTTGACTGGATCTGGCTGAAAGGCCAGGACATTAGGAGTTCAAACAGGTCAGTTTAGCATGTCTGAGGTAGAGATTTACCAAGACTGTATATTCTGTAATACACAAGTCTCAAAACAAAATTTTAGTATAATCAAGATATATTTTTTGTTTGATTGTCTGGAATCTGGTTCTCCGGGAGTCTACCTCTGTCAAATCTGATCCATATTAT
Organism: Montemys delectorum; assembly: GCA_019843815.1. Lineage (NCBI taxonomy): Eukaryota > Metazoa > Chordata > Mammalia > Rodentia > Muridae > Montemys > Montemys delectorum. Next base: position 18,526 of record JADRCD010080483.1, on the reverse strand, counting down.
TCTGGAAGGTATATAGACACTAAAAACTTTTTCTAAAAATGCAAAAACAAAACCTTTTCCGAAATAGTATATTCTTGAGCCACTAACCAGAAAAACTGTTGTGACTTCTCTCCCAGAGGAATAATATAACTACAAAATTCAAAATCACACCCATTTTGAAAATTAAAACAATCCAAAATAAAAGAAAGAAAAGTAAAAAGTATAGGTGCCTACTCTTAGGCCTTGTCTACTTTGGCCAACAGGATAAAAATCCAAAGATTCCAATGGAGCCAACATTAGACAGAATATGAATACCTTGTGAGGCATGTAAAGCAGTCATCTTTATTAGATATTTTCTTTATTCACATTTCAAATAATTGCTGGTTTCCCATCCAAAAAAAACCCTATCCCCACACCCTCCTCATGCTCACCAACCCACCCACTCCCCCTTCCTTGTCCTGGCATTCTCCTACTCTGTGGCATCAAGCCTTCATATAACCAAGAACTTATCCTCCAATTGGTAACTAATAAGGCAATCCTCTGCTACATAGGTGGCCATAGCCATGGGTCCCTCCATATGTTCTTTTTAGTTGGTGATTTAGTACTTGGGAGCTCTGGTGGTACTGGTTGGTTCTTATTGTTGTTCCTCCTATGAGGCTACAAATCCCTTCAGTTTCTTGGATCCTTTCTCTAGCTCCTCCATTGGGGACTATGTGCTCAGTCAAATGAATCACTTAGATCATTGACCTCTGTATTTGTCAGGCACTAGTACAGCCTCTCAAGAGAGAGATATATTAGGCTCCTGTCTGCCAGCACTTCTTGGCATCTACAATAGTGCCTGGGTTTGGTGACTGTATATGGGATGGATCTCCAGGTAGGGTAGTCTCTGGATGACCTATCCTTCAATTCTCTGCTCCATACTTTTTCTTTTTATCTCCTTCCATAAGTATTGTGTTCCCCCTTCTAAGAAGGACCAAAGTATCTATACTTTGGTCTTCCTTGTTCTTGAGCTTCATGTGGTCTGAGAATTATATCTCAAATATTCCACACTTCTGGGCTAATATTCACTTATCAGTGAGTGCATACCATGTATGTTCTTTTATGATTGAGTTATCTCACTCAGGATGATATTTTCTAGTTCCATTCATTTGCCTAAGAATTTCATAAATTCATTGTTTTTAGTAGCTGAGCAGTACTTCATTGTGTAAATGTACCACATTTTCTGTATTCATTCCTATGTCGAGGGACATGTAGGTTGTTTCTAGCTTCTGGCTATTATAAATAAGACTGCTATGCACATAGAGGAGCATGTATCTTTATTATATGTTGGAGCATCTTCTGGGTATATGCCAAGGAGTGGTATAGCTGGGTCCTCTGGTGTCATGCGCGCAGGTTTCCAGACACACAGACGACAGACAAGATCCTTCTGCAGCCATTCTTTATTACATCTTCCAGAGGGGCGACCCCCGACACCCCAAAAGCACTGTTTATATATGCCCTGGAGCGGCATGCTCATCTCTGATTGGCTGTTTGCTCAGGAGCACAATACGCCCGGGCTGGCTCGTGACTTGGCGTGCTCTGTCCCTAGGCACATGCGCAGTTTATCTGTAAACTTGGGAGAGCACCAGATGTCAACGCCATCTGCTGGCTATCACCGCTCACTGCGGCTTCTTACACTCTGGTAGTACTATGTCCAATTTCCTGAGGAACTGCCAAACTGATTTCCAGAATGGTAGTACCAGCTTGCAATCCCACCAGCAATGAAGGAGTGTTCCTCTTTCTCCACAACCTCACCAGCATCTGCTGTCACCTGAGTTTTTGATCTTAGCTATTCTGACTGGTGTGAGGTGGAATCTCTACCTGTAACCACAGACATTAATAATTAATACCTGATCAAAGCAGGCAATGAGTATAGTGATACTCTCTTCTCTGGAGTCAGTGACTAATATTCCCTATCCTAGTTCAAATTAAACCAATTCAAACAAATGAAGTAAACTAAAATATTGTATGTGAATATTATTAGGCCTCATCTATTTTGTCAAGCAGGAATATAACCCAAGATTCCCATGGAGCCCAGGTTAGACAGAGTTTGAGTATCCTGTGGAGCATGTAAAGCAATCTCCATATCATCTTACTCTTTGTCTCTCTGCCCAGAGCAGCCATCTTGTTATACCATTTCTCTGTTTGGCTCTCTGCCTGAAGCCACAGGCATATTTTATCAATACCTGTATAATATCTATCTGTTGATCTCTCTACATGGAGCCACAGACAATATTATTTATTACCTGTATATAGCAGACAATATTATCACTGCCTCTCTATTCTAGAGCCAGTGACTAATTTTCCCTATCTTAGTTCCAAACTGCAGGTGAAATTCCTCAGGTGATTTGGAAAGAATCTGAATATAAATCTGTCCTAAAAGCAAATAATCCCTATTTTAAATTCACAGTTCAATCCTTCTGCCCCAAAAGTAGGCAATGTCCACTCTACAGCTCCCTGACTAGGAGCAGGGGAACTCAGAGCCTGCCAGCAGTTTCTTTGTTTCAAGGTTCCTGCATTTGCATCCGCATGACTCTTCCCAGTGCCACCCAGCTACTCACTTAACAAACAAACAAAAAACCCTCTAACTCTCAGGCTAATAATCTTAAATTTCTAGTGGACTCTTGTCCAGCACATTGAACTGGCATGTTTCTGCACATGTGCCAGCAAATCTCAGCCCCACTGTTTTTCCATGAACTCTGTCTTTACCTGCCAACTCTCTGATGAGGCCAGAGCTCCCAAGTTGTTCTCACTGCCCTGCAATGACCTTCCACCCAAAGGTCAGCCAACATAATTCCCATTTACCCTGTAGAATCAAAACTCTGTTTATTGATTGATTGATTGATTGATTGATTGATTGATTGATTTTTAGAGCATGCTAGGTCAGCTCTCAGGATGGGGGCAGAAAAAAACAAAACAAAAAGAGAGATGAGTAGGGGGAAGACTGATCAAGGAATCAATATCTTTGCAGAGTGGGGTCAGCCATTAGTGGGAAGGAGGGTTCCTTTGGAGGTAGTTAAAAATAGAACCATTTTATCACATATAAAAATGTGCTTAAATGTAGCCACATTGGGAATATTACAAAAGAGAATGTAGTTCAGAGTACAGAGTCCAGAGCTTGGGACACTCTAGACCACAGGTCTCTTATTCCCCATAAACCAGGCACCCAGCACTGGCTTCCCTTGTTTGTTGGTTTGTTTGTTTGTTTGTTTGTTTTATCCCAAGTTAATAATTATAATTATCTTTTTTCCTATTCATTTATTTAGTTGGTGCAGGGGACTCTCTACATAGCACTGGAAGTCACTATCTAAATCAGATCTGCCTCCAATTCATAGCATTCCACCTACCTTTGTTTCCTTCCTGAGTGATGGGAGTAAAGGCATTAAAGCTTATATTTAACCAATCAGATTTATGTATCTATAAATTCTCAATTTAAAGATGCCAATGCAATAAATTCAGAACCAATTGATAATGATAAGAGCTTTATCCCAATTATTCTAACCTTATGATATTATAAGTACTTGTGGTATGTTAAAGCCATGCTGTTTCAAGTCGGTCTCCATCTTGTTCTTCTCCTCTGAGGTGCTCTCTGTATGTTCTCTCAACTCTTAGCTCCGCCTCCCTTTTCCCTGTCTAATCACAGGTCTTATGCTGCCCTAATGTAATTGGACAGGGAAAATCCTGTGACAGATACCTCTTCTCTAATTTTCAGCAAACCCATAATTCCTACTTCATGTTCACAGAGTAGCAGGCTTAACCTTCCATTGCACTCCCATTCTGACTCCTGTCTGTAATAGTTTCCTAGCACTTATCCTCTGTGACTCTCCTCTGGGTTTCACTAGCTTTATTTCTTCTGATAAACTGTTTACCCTGGCTACTCCATCTGCTGCTGTATGCTTCTGTTTAAACACAAAACATGTGTTTATGCTAGAGTATTTTTCTTTAATATTGTTTCTGGGTGCTCTGAGAGAAATCCAGGACACTGTCATTGTGTTTGAACACCATTAAGGTATCAACAACAATAGTTAAAGTCCCCTGTCAGAGAAGAAAGTGAGAGCCCCCAGGGGTATTAGATGACAGATCAGGGAGGAAAATAACAAAGATGGTATTTGAAATCTCAAGGGAAAACTAGTCAGTATGATAGATCAACAAAACCATTTAGAATCAGTTGGTACTGAAAGACTACATAATGGATATTGCCTGCTTTTTAAGATTGATATCATGAGCATATTAGATAATTAGAAATTCTCTATGATCCCTTAGCCCATATTTTACAGCCATAATGTCATTGATGTTGTAACCAGAAAACACACATTGTATTTGGCAGACAAGACTTTTCACAAGGCCAGAGTTTGATGATGGAAATCTTCGAGAGCAAAGCCATTGCGGCTTTGTAGTTCTCTTTCTGATCTTAAACCCTTTCCAGTTCCCTGTGGTTATTTGTTAATATGTTTATCTGAAACACTAATGCTTCCCTTGCTGGTCACAGCTGGTGTTATTTTTGCGAGGTGTTTTATCTCTTCTCCTTGCTGAAGCACAGACTCTAGAGTTTACCAATTGCCACTCCATGGCAAATTTTCTGTAGTCTAGTCCAAATATTTTTATACTGACTTTAAATGTGAAAATGCTGCCTTACATCTAGCCTAAGGGGATAGTTTCTTTAGGAAAAAAATAAGAACCTTTCATCTCCCTTGAAATGAATATATTAGGAATATAGCACATACATATGTTTTATTGAGGAAAGTAAATGAAAAGTTCATCAACTAATTTATCTTTTGCATATTTCTTCTTCCTTTATAAACAAAATATTTCACAAGTGTAACAACAGCAAAAGAAATCCTAACCTTGCCTGTTGCTGAAAGACTAGGAACCCTAGTACACCCTAGAGCTATCAGTCATCAACATCATTTCTTGTCTCCTTCAAAACTGCATGTGATTTTTTTTTCAAACTGCTAATGAAAGCATTAGAAAGATGAGCTTTTGAAGCTCAAGCAGTTTTCATTTATTTTCCTTCTGGTATTCCCTCTGCCTCCAGCTAAAATGTAGAACCTTAAAAATGTTGCTCTCCATTACAGAAATCAGTAGATGTATATTTGGATTATCAAAGTTTCATGCTTACCTTGCAGCTGAGCATTCTTGAGAGAACACTAGTCAGGTTAGAATTCACAAGCTTGTGCCTGGCACTTTCAAAGCAGAGTACACTCTGTTCTCTACCACAGGCTTCCTGTGCTTCATATGGAGCATTTTCTATTGTTTGCTTTCGGGGAGGTGAGTTCCTGCAATATGACCAAAGAGGAGGCACTGGGAGCTTCCAAAATGCTAATGAGCCCCTAACACAGGGAGAGAGACAGTAGAGGAAATACAAGAGAGATGAGGCAAATTTGAAAATCTAGTGGTTTAATTTTTTGATGTTACATTATTACTTAAAAATTGTAGGCTTTATATTATGGTTGCTTTTTTCCAGGCAGTCTTTGTATAATTCCTATTGTGGTTTTGTATTGTAATCTTTTTCTTTATAATAGTACTAAAGTTTATCTTTCTACTATTCCTCAGATATCTGTCTTGCTCTGTCTCTGTCTTTTTGTCTTTCTGTCTCTGTCTCTATCTCTGTCTCTCTTGTTATTGGTCTTGCAAATAGATCCCTTGTTAACGATTTAATACGGAATTAATGCAGAATAAACCAGCACTATACTCTGGATTATTCAGATAGTGTCTTGAGGCAGCTTTGGAAACCAGATAATGATCCTTGGAAAATTTATCGACCCTTGGATGTTATAATGTTAACATTTATCCAAAATCTAGAACAGACTACTGAGATTTAGAATTCTGTAATTTTTCTGTCAAAACTGGTAAACGTTTTTGAAGGTTGGAGGCAGTAGTCAACTTTATCAAGCTAAGTCATAATGATAAGAAACAGAAGCTCAGAATGGAGTATGGACTATACTTACTAAGGTTTTGATTGAATGTCACGAGAAGGACATAAAGGGAATGGAACAACTTTAAAGCAGAATTACTTTGTGATAGTCAGGTCATGATTTTTCTGTGTTCTCTCTCCTGAGAGTCCTGATCCTTGACGCATATCCCCTGAAGGGGTAAATGTTTTAAGGAACTAAGGATAACATAAAAGGTATTTTTAGAATATTCTTTGTTATGATCTTGAAATAAACAAAGCTGATAATAAATTTCAGGCAATTTTGACGAAATGAAAGTATGGTGAGTAATATAGGGAAATTGCCCACAACTCATCGGATTCTACATTTTCATTTGTCCCTTGGTAGCTGAATAATTTAGTCTGCAGTGTTCACTTGGGGCCGACCTGGATACCTGAACAGCATAATTCCAAATAGAAAAATGAGACACAAGAAGAATGTCATCTGTTGATGTACTTTATGTAAGATGTCAGTTAAACTCCTCAAAGGGCACACAACTCCAAGGTTTTCACACAATGTGTTCGTTAGCACTTCCTCTTTCTTCTCTCTCCCCTTCTAACCCATCTTTACTCTTCTCATCCTTTCTAACATGCATGCACACATTCATTTCAAACAAATTTGACTGATAGTTTCAAGTCCCTAAACAACTTAGTCAGGAATGGAGTCAAAGACAATTCCATGTATACAATTTTACAACTTTAATCAAGTCTGCCTGAGAATTATTGCAAGAATGTGTTGAGTAGCTTAGTGACTTTGTTTGACTCATTATGCTTGATTCATTACACTTTCCTCAAAAGAAAATTAACAGAGCAGTTCAATATTCTTGCATCTTGCAGTTATAAACAATTGAAAGGATTCCATAACCAGTGTGTTCTGGAGATTCTGAGCAGGTGACAGTTTCTTAGGGAAGTATATTTCAGGCAAATTTTCACGATCATAGACAATAATTTGGGAACTACTAATACTTTCTGTGGGGCAATGGGGCAGTTCTGACAGCCAAAGTCCAGTAGAGCAAACTCCTTTGAACCCCGGAGACCTACTGAGCATTTGCTCAGAGGGACGGAAGGTAAATCGCTCCTGAGACCATGGCTCAGATTTCAGCCCAACCCCCTGACAATGACCCCCAGCAGGAGAGATGTGTAATATTAGTCAAGCCCTCTAACATGCAAATAAAGATTCTCAGCCCAAACCAATGAGAAATAACTGCTGCCAAAATATGAATGACCCCCCAAAACTATATATATGTATGGTATCCAGGGAAGTAAAGTGTGTGAAAGATCTAAAAAAAAAAAAAAAAAAAAAAAAAAATCTGTGTTTTGTGTTTCTTATATAAATGGTATACTTTCATGAGATGCATTACCAAGTATTACATACTTATCTTAAAAGTACTCTTCCATGTATTGCTAATAATAAATAACCTATAATATAAGCAAGTAAACTATATATGCATCAGCCGATGACACTGCTTTAGCTTTTGTGGTTTTTGAATGTGAGTTAATATGGGGTAAGGAGCCCTCAATCATGTTAGTTTTCAAATACGAGATTGGTATAAAAAATTAGAATTATCAAATGAATAATTTCTTTGACTGGAGAAATGGCTCAACCATTAAAGTCTAAGCTCACAGACAAAATGTCCAAGGAACCAATTTCTGTATCATAACTAGTATGGGCTGTGTAAACATTTCCATATATAACTGTATATCACCTTCTACTAATATAGCAACAAAATGTGATATTTGTAAGAGCTTATGTGCAGTATATAAACATGTATAGCTTGGCTAACTCTTAAATCATGGCTACCATTTCTCCTCAGACATGCACCAGTATATTATATCTGTATAGCAAAAACATATAAGTACCCTTTTCTAATTTATTAAAGTTTTGTATGGTAGCTAAATACACTTTTTCTTAAATTAATGGTGCATGTATTCATGTATTAGTTTTTATTCCTTTTATTGAGTTTGTTTATATTCATTCATTTTTATTTACTGAATAACTAACTGTGGAGAGCATTTGTTTTCAAATATTAAATGGTAAAATAATGCCATTCTTGCCTTAAGAAACAGATTTTACCTATTCACTGTAAAATGTGAACTTTGATGAAGTTATGATTTTTTAAGAACAGAGTGTTAGCTATTTCTCTAAGGCTTTGTACTTGTTAAAAATGCGTTCCTACTCTAAAAATGAAATGTTATTCCAATATTTTTATCCCATATTTATTTTAATAATTTATTTTAATTATCTGCAATGCAAATTGTAATAAGTAGTACTTACTTTAATGATATAAAACCAAAATAACCGAATGAAAATAGTAACCGTAGAGAAATTCCTATCATTAGTGTTTTTCAAATCCAGTGTTTGTTTATTTCTTAGAACTAATGAGTTGCAGTGAGGAATAGAGCCTGATTCTAGATTAAGGGTCATATGTTCATTTTCTGTTGTTGTTGTAGGACTCCTGAGAAAGCCTGCTAATCTGAATACTTTTATTAGTTGGGTTAGTTCACAAATTTTGACAGTAGTTAGAAAATGTGTTCTAATGTGCACAAGGAGGTTTTTATCATTTATTTATTTTAGGTCACATGAATGGCCTTTTATGTTAGTAAACTTTTGTTTCCTGCCTTGTTATAAGAGAAATCACGAAGGTGATATAACCTCCCCTTCTGTAATGCACAAAACAGTGTATTGGTGCCTCATTGCTACTCCTATATCAGCTGAGCTATTCAACTTGGGTTCCTGGCCACAGACTCAGCTCCTGTATGCACCAACAAAGGACGCTGTGCTTCAGGTGCAAAGTCTACTCATATGACCTCCTATCATAGCAGGACATTATTGACTTATAGTTATAGAACCTAAGACAACAAAGGGGACTTTTGCTTATTAAAACTGTAGGATAAGCAGACATGCTGAGTACTTGAGGCCAAATTGAATTTGATCAAACTAAAAACAAACTTTGTATTTTGTTAACTTTAATTCTGGCATTCTAATAATTTGTTATCCAGTTTTGTAGCACTTCTTTCATGCTTGAAAATGAAAACATTATTTCAAATTGATCAGTATTATATCAGCTAAAAGGAAATAAGTGTTTATTACAATGAAGAAGTTGAAAGTTTATAATTCATGTAAGCATGTTGACTTTATTCATTTTATTAATGTGTCACTCTAAAATATTTACACTGTACATGTTCATTGCTATAAAGAAAGTAGAATTGTTTGGTTTTAAATTTGTGTACAGGATGAATAACAACGGAAAGGAGACTTTGATGAATTTATTCATTCATTTTCATAGTCTGTCAAATTGGGAGGAAGATGAAATTTTGAATTTTAATACTTTTTAAAATTGGTTGATAAGACTGACAAACTTTTTCAGAAATTAGTAAGTATCCATTGATACTTCATTGTTCCCTTGATCATTTGTTTTCTAAATGTTAGGATTTTACTAGATTAAATCATTGCAAGGAAAAGACCAGGTACATATATTTATTTTTTTCAACAAACTGAAAAAAAAAAAAAAAGGTCCCTGCTACTTCTTAATTCAAAATAGGATGGGATAGATGAGAGAATCCTTCAGGCTGGCCATCTGAACAATGTTTGAGGATGCGAAGGTGATATAATGTGGCTGAGTTTGGTTACATTGGTCTTACGATTGGGTTCAGGAAGGCCTGAACTGTGATTACTTCTCTATTAATAACAGGTCATGAATATTTGTAACTGAATCAGTCAGGAATTTAATTTATCCCTCCTGAGTTCATTCTAGCATCATTGCTTACATGGAGTATAAAACAAACAAACAAACAAACAAAATAAAAACTGTTTTATTGTGAAGGGTCACCATGACCAAGTCATGTTTTCTTAGAGAAAGCATTTAATTGAGGCCTTACCTGCCATTTCTGAGGCATTGTCCATTATCATTATGGTTGGGAATATTATGGTATGTAGACAGGCATGGTGTTGGCATGGTAGATGAGAGCTGCATCTTGATCTGCAAACAAAAAGAGATCAACTTAGCATGGCATGGGCTTAAGCCCACCAGTGACACACTTCCTTCAAGAAGGCCAAACCTCCTAATATTTCTAATCCTTTCAAAGTGTTCCACTCCTTAGTGATTTATCATTCAAATACCTGAGTAGATGGGGACCATTCTTATATAAGTTACCATACTTGTCTTGTAACAGACAACTCTTTCTTTTTATTAGGTATTTTCTTTATTTATAGTTCAAATGTTATTCCTTTTCCTGGTTTTCCACCTGAAAACCCCTTATCCCATACCCTATCCCCCTGTTCTGCAACCCACCCACTCCCACTTTCTGGTCCTGGTATTCTCCTACACTGGGGCATCGAGCCTTCACTATACCAAGGGCCATTCTTCCCATTGATAACCAACAAGTCCATCCTCTGCTACATATGTTGCTGGATCCATAGGTCCCTCCATGTGTACTCTTTGGTTGGTGGTTTAGTCCCTGTGAGCTCTAAGGGTACAGATTGTTTCATATTGTTCTTTCTCCTATGGGGATGCAAACCCTTTTAGCTCCTTGGGTCCTTTCTCTAGCTCCTTCATTGGGGACCCTATGCTCATTCCAATGATTCATTGAGAGCAACCCCCTCTATATTTGTCATCTCCTGGTAGAGCCTCTCAGAAAACAGCTATGTCATGATCCTGTCACCAAGCACTTGTTGGCATCCACAATAGTGTCTGGGTTTGGTAACTGTATAAGAGATGGATCCCCAGGTGGGGCAGTCTCTGGATCCTTCAGTTTCTACTCCACGTTTTGACTCTGTATCTCCTCCCATGGGTATTTTGTTTCTCCTTCTAAGAAAGATCAAAGTATCCACACTTTGGTTTTCCTTGTTCTTTATCTTCATGTGGTGTGTGAATTGTATCTTGGACATTCCAATCTTCTGGACTAATATCCACTTATCGGTGAGTGTATACCATGTGTGTTCTTTTGTGATTGGATTACCTCACTCAGGATGAAATTTTCTAGTTTTATCCATTAGCCTAAGAACTTCATGAATTCATTGCTTTTAATAGCTGAGTAGTATAAATTGTATAAATGTACCACATTTTCTGTATCCATTTCTCTGTTGAAGGGCATCCAGGTTGTTTCCAGTGTCTGGCTATTATAAATATGGCTGCTATGAACATAATGGAGCATGTGTCCTTATTATATGTTGGAGCATGTTCTGGGTATATGCCAAGGAGTGGTACTGCTGAGTCCTCAGATAGTACTATGTCCAATTTTCTGAGGAACCACCAAACTGATTTCCAGAGCTGTTGTACAGCTTGCAGTCCCACCAACATTGACGGAGTGTTCCTCTTTCTCCACAACCTCTCCAGCATCTGCTGTCACCTGATTTTTTTGACCTTAGCCATTCTGACTGGTGTGAGGTGGAATCTCAGGGTTGTTTTGATTTGCATTTCCCTGATGACTAAGGTTGTTGAACATTTCTTTAGGTGCTTCTTAGCCAGTCAATATTCCTCAGTTGAGAATTCTCTGTTTAGCTCTGTACTCTATTTTTAATAGGGTTATTTGGATCTCTGGAGTCTACCTTCTTGCGTTCTTTGTATATATGGAATATTAGTCCTCTATCAGATGTAGGGTTGGTAAAAATCTTTTCCCAATATGTTGGTTGCCATTTTGTCATATTGACAGTGTTCTTTTTCTTATAGAAGCTTTTCAATTTTATGAGGTCCCATTTGTCAATTCTTGATCTTAGAGCATAAGGTGTTGGTGTTCTGTTCAGGAAATTTTTCCCTGTGCCTATGTGCTCAAGACTCTTCTCCACTTTTTTTTTTTCTATTAGTTTCAGTGTATCTGGTTTTATGGGGAGGTCCTTGATCCACTTGGACTTGAGCTTTGTACAAGGAGATAAAAATGGATCTATTTTTATCCTACAAGCTAACAACCAGTTGAACCTGTTACAGATAGCCCTGGGGCTTTTTAAAACTTGATTCTAGTTCTATTCTCCTGAGAGGGCTTATAAACAAGGAAAGAGTCAGCTCTCAGGTGGTTTCCTATAGACCTTATTCTGATCTTAATTGGTAAAATAAAGACTAGAGATAGTGAATGGGTAGAGGAGGGGAAGGTGGAGCTGAAAGTTGGGAGATGCAACAGGTATGAGAGAGGGAGAGGCCAATGGAGGAGGAGGTGGAAGGAAAGTGGAGCAGAAGAACATGGTCTGGAGAAACTACCATTTATAAGTGGTTTCTTAGATGGCGAAGATGGTAGTGTAGTCGTAGATCTGCCCAATCTAAGCACTAAGCTTGTATTCATATTAATTGAGTAGTGTTTTCATTGCCAGGGCATATTTGGGTTGGAGAATAACTGCAACAAAATTTGTTGCAACATTTGTTGAAAATGCTGGGGTTTTTTTGTTTCTCACTGGATGGTTTTAGCTCCTTTGTCAAAGATAGGTGTGTATGTTTATTTCTGGGAATTTTTATGGGGATTGCATTGAGTCTGTAGATTGTTTTCTGCAAGATAGCTACTTTTACTACATTAATCCTGCCAAAACACACACTGCACCTCACACAATAATAGAGGTTGACTTCAATACCCCACTCTCATCAATGCACTGATCATGGAACTGGAAACTAAACAGAGATACAGTGAAATTAACAGAAGTTATGAACCAAATAGATTTGACAGATATCCATACAGCATTTTATCTTAAAACAAAATAATATACTTTCTTCTTGGCACTTTACAGTACCTTTTCCAAAATTGACCATATAATTAGCCATAAAACAGGCATCAACAGATACAAGAAGATTGAAATAATCCCATGCATCCTATCAGATCACCACAGACTAAGGCTGGTATTCAATAGCAACATAAAAAATAGAAAACCCACATACACATGGAAGCTGAACAAAACTCTACTCAATGAAACTTGGTCAAGGAAGAAATAAAAAAATTAAAGACTTTATAGTTTAATGAAAATGAAACCACAACATACCCAAGCTTATAGGACACTAGGAAAGCAATGGTAAGAGGAAAACTAAAGCTCTGAGTGTCTCATAAAGAAACTGGAGAGAGCATACACTAGCAGCTTGACAGCATATCTGAAATCTCTAGAACAAAAAGAAGCCAGAACAGAAAGCTATGTGCAGAGTTTAATGTGGCCCTCAGTCCCAGCATTGCTACTTTTTAATAACTTCATGTATAGTTTCTAAGGCTGTGGAGCTCATGTTTTAGAACCATACTAATGGGTGGCTCAGCCTGTAGCTTACAGCAACTCCTAAAACCTAATTGCAAAGCCAGTCAGATTTCTTCATTTTTAGGACATAATGAGAAATACATTTTAGCTTTGATATTACCTATACTGAAGTTAAGAAAAGAAACGAATAATTTGTCTGCCAGTAACCCTGGCCAAAAGTGATGTGTTCCCAGATAGACAGAATTAGCAATGCTAGTCTAATGAAGTCTTCAAATCAAATGAATGTATGGTATACAGCTAGTTAATAAGAATAAATAAAATGCACTTATACCCTAAACTTTTAAAATTCTCATACCACTGATGTTATGCATATCTCTGTGCTCATTGATCTTTTTCATTGTTGTTTGCTTTCATTCTAATGATAGTACCATGTGTTTTAATTATTAGAGCTCTATTGTAGTGTAATTTTAGATAAAGTGTTCTACGATCTTTTTTCTCAGGATGTCTTTGGCTTTCAAGTGGGTTTTTCCCTTCTTAATTTTTTACATGTGACTCCTTAGGAATTTTCAATTTCTGTGAGAAACAGCATAATATGCTTAAGGGATTGTATCAGTTGTGTAGTTTTTGGATAGCAGAAGCAAGTTAAGAATACTCATTCTTATATTGTATAAATGCGTGCTGCTACTCCATTTATGTCTTTCTTATATTTGCTTTTATTATTTCATATTTTATGATCAAATGATGGTTTTCTTAATTTCATTTTTAGGCAGATCATTATCTGTAGATAGAATTTCTAGTAATGTTTATGTTATCATTCATCTTATGGTTTTACTGATTAGCTTATTATTTCTAAGAGTGTTTTGGGAAACCAGAAAAACATGTTTGAATATTGCTATGTAGAGTACAAGGTTTTAGTCAACAAGACTCAAGGATGAGGTATTATCCACTTGAAGATAGTATCTACATTTTGGATGGACCATATCTGTGGATATTCACAGTATTGATCACCAATTTCCTTGGTGAGTGAAAAACTTAAAATTCCATAACTTAACTTAAAAGTCAGACAATTTAACTCCTCTGTTAATTATTATTTAGGAAGCCATTGTAAATTAAATATTTTATTTTGTAATCTGGTATGTCTATTAGAGAGAAAAGTTGTTTATCAGTCAAGTCCTGGCCAAGTCCTTAGTTATAGCTACTTTTAACTTTAATTAGATCAAAGAATATTTTGACACTTAGTATTTTATAAGGTGGAAGAAGAGTTATGATTCTAGAGTTCGTCATAGAACATGAGGATTCTGATCAATATTTTTTTTTGGTTTTATAATTTTCTAAATTCACAGTGTTGTAATTCCTCATAATTATTTGACAAACTCTTACAACATAGTCTAGATATTTCCCATAGTGACAATTAATGATAAAATTAGTTTTTTGATTGAAGAAAATGTACTAGTTTTCCACTATAAATGAAAACCTAAGGTAATAAAATCACTCAAAGAGAAAAACTGGACACAAAGTTTTTCCAAACATCAGGTTGACATTATTTTAAATTCTGCTCTCAAGGCTGGATCTTGAAAAATGCTTATTTTTCCTGTAGCATGAAGACTGGCCCTGTAAAGTGCACCCCCCCACCCCACGCTCCCAGCAACAGCAATTTTGTTACATGTTACTAAGTACCGATCTGTAATTAATTTGTCTTGAAGCCTCAAACTTACTTCTGAACAATCTGCCCTTTCATCTCAAAGTTTTCTGCAAATCGAATATTTTGACAATCTATGGTGATTCAGCACATGATATAGATAGAGCCTGGTAGGACATTGTATAGCAGTTTAAAAACTCCCTGAACATTAAACAAAGATATTCACACAATCACAATTTAAGAGGGATGTTTGACCTACTTTGCAGCTCAGTTGCTTTAGCAGACCATGCTTACCCTTTTTGTGAGTGTTGATCCATTTCCTGTAACATCTTCAAGTGATCATTACAAGATGTTCAGGGTAGAACATTCCTACTTACTGAAGAGATATGAACTCAGAAGAAAACTGACTTTGATTACACATATTTAGTGTAAGGGAAAGAAATCTTTCACCTTTTACCCCACCATAATTCTCCTATCCCTGGAATTACTCAACTGAGTTGTTTGAATGAGCGCATCAAAAATAATTCCTTATCCCTCCCTTCACAAAACTATTTAATGTCACTAATTAACCTCTCAATGTAGTTACTTCTTTAAGTGTTAAAACCATCTTGTTAGAATATGTGTGTTTAATAAATGTTATAATATAATATTAAATACATATTAATATTAAAATGAGTGTTTCTGACACATTTCCTAGTTCTTGACTATGGTGTCCTCTTCAATGTTATTGAACCTGAGTACATACAGATTGAATACATGAATAAATGAATGACGGAAAGAATGCTACTTTGCTACTGAAGCATTTGAATTTTTCTTCTTTAATTCATCCAGTGTTATTTAAAAAGTTAGGAAATGTTCTGTTTTAGACTGCCAATCAGAATTAAACATATTGATAGGTGTAGCTATAAATATGTATACATTTATCCCATTGTTTGGAAAACAGTTGTGTTTGTCCTTATATAAAAGACCAGGGAAACCTTAGAAATTATAAGCAGTTAATGCTTATCACTTAAAAATCAAGAGCTGTAGCCTGGTAACCTTTATACTGGAGAATGGGAAATGAGGCTAAATGAGGATTCAAGGAGCTGGTGATTATGTGTTGTAGCTTATTGTAATATATAAATGACATTTAAACCATGTTCTGTAATTTGAAAATGATATATATGGTTTTAAAAGGTTACTAACAGTAATCCTTATCAATCTCTAACCCTTTCTGTAAATAGCCAATTTTCAGCTTAATAGCATAATAATTTTTCATATGTTACTAGATTTACATAGGTGAGTTTAAATTGAAATAATTTTATAATTATTTCAATTCTTTTAAGAATTAGGCCTGTCTTGAAATCAAAACTTGTAAGACTTTTGTGAGCCTCTGGGTTAGCTCCAGAACAGAATAAATTAACTAATTAGTAAGCATTCTAATATTCAGTTCAAAAAAGGGAAATGAAAATGTATTTCCTGTTTTCCTTTCATGTTTAAAGTAATGTTGTTTGATAATGGATTTAATGAAATTCAACTTTAACTGGAGATTTATACTGGAGTTATATTATTACCTCATAAAATACTTAGTGTTTAAAATAATATATACAAATGCACATACACACACACACACACACACACACACACACACACACACGTACATACACAAACCATAAATAAGAGGTTCTCAACCTGTGGGTTGTGACTA
Organism: Montemys delectorum; assembly: GCA_019843815.1. Classification (NCBI taxonomy): domain Eukaryota; kingdom Metazoa; phylum Chordata; class Mammalia; order Rodentia; family Muridae; genus Montemys; species Montemys delectorum. The sequence goes on along the minus strand of JADRCD010080483.1, from coordinate 2,094 downwards.
TCAGAAAACATGTATTTAGGAACTGAGACACCACTCAGTAGTCAGTAGCAAAATTACAGTTATGACGTAGCAATGAAACAATTTATTGGTTAGGGATCCCCACAATGCGGGGAACTGTATTAAAGGGTTGCAGCATTAGGAAGGTTGAGAGTCACTGAATGACTTTCATGTTTCAGAGTTTTAAAAGCATGTTTATTCTACATATTTTAAGTCAGCCATTATTCTTGGCCCCTGTACAAAAATTACACTATTAAACTAATAAACTGTAGTTTATCTCACTGCTCTACCATATTGGTAAAGAATATGGGTTTCAAATAAAAAAAGGGGAGGGAGGAGAGACTCAGTTTTAAAGTTGGAAACTCCTCTAACTGGCTCATGTATAGGATCTTTCAAGTAACATTGAAAAAACAAAGGGGAAACAAACTAAAAAAATAAATTGTAAGTTGGTTGCCTGAATAATGAACTAGAAGATACAATTTAGTGTAAGTAATATCTTTCAAATCCTATTTTAATGATGTTTTTTAAACCTTTTAATCTCCCTTGTAGCCCACCATCTACCAGAAGTAGTGGGAAAAAATTCAGGGACGTGGACCTGTTTAGAAAGGTTCTTTGGAGCAACTCCTGTCTGTGTTGTCTGGAAATTGGCAGTTCAGTTCACAGGTCAGCAGGCAGTGGCAGCTGGATCCATCCCAAACACTTCATGGATACACCAACAGTTCAATTCGGTAGAGTTGGGTTAACAACAGCAGTGATATGACTTAGCAGAGATGGCCAGGCCTTAGCCTTGGCTCAAGAGACCAGGCCTACCTGGCTCAGGAGAGACCAGGAGGGAACATCAGAAGTTCTCAACTTTGCCTCTCTCAGGGAAGTGAAGATCAGCCAAGACGAGAGACCCACAAGCCTTGCACAGTTAGACGACCAGCAAGTCAAGCTCTGTCTCTGTCACTCTGTGGAGTCCTATTTATACCCTCATGTGTCCTCCACTACCTTGCCTCAGACAGGGTGTTGCCTCATCCTATGCATCCTATCAGCCCCAGTCGGTGGAAGTGGCAATAAATTGCAGTACACCATCAGAAGTTTTATGGTGTGTTTCTTTCTATGGAGTCATAGCAAATGCAGCTCGATTACACAAACTAAGGCAGACAAAAAAGTGTGTTGCTAGCAAAGAATCCTTCATCACATGTCCTTTCACATGCTTCAGCAAAACATTCCTTCAGGAGTCAGCCTTTACACCTGTGCCCACTTTAATGAAATGTTCCTTCATGTGTTTGTCCCAGCCACACACCATCCAAATGACTTTCCGAAGAACCCTTAAGTTTCCACTTCGTTTTAGCTTTGTAGCAATGATTCTGAAGCTGTGGTATCTTGAATTGACAAAGATCTTGAGTTGACCAACGGAATCCATTCCAGACCAATGGAATCATTCTTTGTAGGACAGTTAAAGCAAAATGTGTGCATTCTTCTTAAAAAATGAGATGTGGGAAAGGACCTAGGTCGTTAAAATGCTTTCAGAGAGAAGATCCATTCAGAACAAGGGATTATAGGCTGCGAGTTCTTAGATATTTCCATGTGATGCTAAGCTTAAGTCAAACAAACTCTCCCTATCCTAACAGCTTCCCATTGCCAACAGCTCCACAGTAACTCTTACTTATCCTTGCTTTTCTGTCTCTTCCCCAGTCACATGGATATGGTGCTACCAAATTTCATGTCAACTTGACACAAGGTAGCATCATTGAGGGAAAGGAAACTTCAATTGAGAAAATTCCCTCACCAGATTTGCCTGTGTACAGGCCTATGGTAAAGTTTCTTCATTGATGATTGATGGGAGGACCAAGTACATTATCTTTAAGGCATTTATGTTCATAGTACTTTAAAATTCATTGAGGAGTATGGAAAGAATGTGAAAAGCATATGGTAGGGGATGGAGGGAATAGTATATTTGAAGATGTGCCTTTGCAGAATCAGGAGAGAGGAGACTGAAGGCAAATGGAATGGGAAAGGACCCTGAGACTGGATTGTAGTTTGATAAAACTGTTTTAGTTAGAGGGAAAGAAAGTTTGTTGTCACAGTAAGGAAGTTCAGAAGAAAAAATGG
>JADRCD010080475.1:0-13982 GCA_019843815.1 Montemys delectorum | reverse complement strand
GTGTGTGTGTGTGTGTGTGTGTGTGTGTGTGTGTGTTGTAAGCTTCCACCTGGGAACAGGGCTTCTAGTTTAGGTTTTGATGCAGTGCAGGCTCTTTCACTCACTGTGCTTACAGAATCCCCCCAGTTGAGGTTGGGTGCTGAAGAAAAATAGTTAGCCAGTAGGAATCCTTGAGTCTAAGGCATCTCTATGATTCCTTTGGTTTAAAAGCAGATAACTATAAATTGAGATCTTAATTACTCTATATTACTCAGAATAAATGTGAATTTCCCCTTCTTTGCTGGCCTGGAAAGATAGTGACCTCAATGGTAGGAAACCTCACTGTCACAGAACTCTCATGAAGGCAGGCCATTGAATACCTGTGCCTTAAAAGACCAAAAGTGACCTGGGATAGTGCATTTTAAGTTCTTTCTACTCGTTTATCTGTGGTATGACTTGACAGTGCCTGGTGAGAAATTTCAGGAGGAAATAGATGATATGGGGAGCCTGTACTTAGCACACTGGGGAGATTTTTAAAGAGGACTCACCTAATTGCTTCCAACATGGAAAAGGAACTCTTCCAACAAAGGCTCATACAGGCTTCATTTCCTCATCAGAAAGTACTTGGGATGGATGTTCTAACTGGAGGCAGAGTCCCTCAAGGAGTGGAGACTGGGCCAGTGGCTAGTACTGAGTGCTGGGCCCTTGGCGTGCTAGGTTAATGGTATCAGCCAACAGACGCCTGAGTGTCATAATGGACATGTCTGAAGGCCTTTCTGGAACTGCATCTGAGTAAGTTAAATCAGCCAGAATGTCCACTTTTAGATCACAGGTATTGTGAGGCAGATGAGATGATGTTTGAGGGTGCCTGGAACGTTGATGTAGTTAGAGACAGAGTAGAAACTGAGTGTTAACACAGGGGAGAGGCTGATAGCATGGCTCTCCACCATGTCAGACGCTGCCTCCTTTTTACATCAAAGTTCCTTATTGTTCTAGTGAAATTCATACAGGATGTCACACAAAATCAGTGCAGATCATAGAACGTGAAGTGCTGCTGCGCACCACCATGACCAGCTCAACTAAATAAAATGTATGTGCACTAATAGTACTATATGAAGAATTAGAAAAGGAGTTTGATACATGAACAGTTAAGCACTGTGCATCTCAGTGTGTAAATCCTGGGTCTGTCTCCTGGGAGCTGTAATGAAGTAAGCAGATGCTCAAGCCACTGCCCAGATTTACCCTGCTGCAGTTGCTGTACATGTGCACTGGGAAAGGCATAGTGTGTGGTTGCTTAGATACCAGCAGCATTGCCATTCTTAATGCTTTGTTTTTTCCAATTATTGAACAACTTTTTCTCAGTCAACGAATACTTCTTTATAAAAATTACCCACAACATAAGGTATAGTCTTTTTTTTGGTCTTTCAAGACAGGGTTTCTCTGTGTAGCTCTGACTGTCCTGGAACTCACTCTGTAGACCAGGCTGGCCTCGAACTCAGAAATCTGCCTGTCTCTGCCTCCCAAGCGCTGGGATTAAAGACCTGCACCACCACTGCCTGGCTATAAGGTATAGTCTTTATGCCACATTTTACTGTGCTCACTCCTGGGAAATGTACTAGGAGGTTCTGAAGGACAGAAACAGCTAGCATTTGGTTCTGGTATGTGTTGGTTCTTCTTTTGTTTGCACTTTTTGACTAGAATATTCTAGAGAACATTGTCTCTAGAAGAGACTGTCATGAATGAAGGGAGGAGTGGGGACTTGGAAAGCCAGATGAAACTGCTCAGGATCCCTCCAGAGCCTAGGATCTCAGGAAGAAAATAAAGAAAGCATGGCTACCATCCCAGCCCTTTGTATATGGGAGAAAAAGTGGCTTCTACCCTGTACAGCTTGGGGGCAGCCAGATTGGAGTATTTGGAAATACCATAGGCTGTTGCTAAGCTTGGGGAAACACAGTGGTAGGAAGATGGACACTGAGCACAAGGTAGAGACCGTTACCAAGCCAAGGATGGTTTGTGTTCAGAAAGTAAAGGTTAAAAAATGAGAATAGCTTAAGTTCAGGTTATTTGGGACTAGTTTCATGTTAGTGTTAGATGATTTGAGATGGGACAAGCTGGCATCTAATCAGAGGAGGAGAGGGTAGATATGGAAGTGAAATCGGTCAGGTGTTGGAGCTAAAGAAGCATAGCTTGATATTTCCTGGGAGACAGAGAAAACGATTCAGTGTGAAACAGATTTGGCTTGAAGCATCTGTGGCCACAGCCAGGTTGAGGTACTTGCCAGCAGGGCACAAGCTGTCAGCCATTTTGCACAAAGACTATTGCTGGGTGCTATTGAAGTACTTGGTGTTCTGTAACAGCCCAGGAGGTGGGGGAGGTATGCAGGGGCTTACTTTGCTCAGAAGTCCAGAGAGATTTTCAGTTTGTTTCAGGTTTCACAGTTTAGATGATAGGAAGTGAAAGCTGAGTCTTTAAATTTCAGCCTCTTTTACTGTGGCTTGCCTAGATATGTATGTGTGTGTTTGGATTTTCGTGTGCTGACCTGTTAATTGGTGACATTTTATAGTCAACCATCTTCCCAAATTTTGCCTCTTAAAAAGTTTTTTTTCCCAATTTTATTCATCCTAGTTGAATGTGTTAGACTCTTTACCAGCCCCAGGGTTTAAACTCTGGCTTTCTGAACTATTTCAGGCCCTTTCTTTAGTCTGTCTCTTAGGTCACTAATTCTCTCTTTAGCTATGTCTGGTAGGCTGGTAACCAGTCTGAACATTCATTGTCAGTAGTCCATATCTATGTGAGCTTTGTTCTCTCCCTACAAACTTACCATATGAAAGCACTTATTTGTGTTCTTCTGGTCTGTGCATGCTGTGGACACAGACCTTCAGTTATTCAGACTTCTTACAGAATAAGCATGTGAAATTGTTTTTTGTGTACAAATAACATTTTAAGTGCATGTTTAAAAATAGAGTACTAGTGTTTCCTGATTTCTAAAACCAATCCTGATTGTTGCTTGTTTGTTGGCCAGGGAGACTTTGTACGGAAGTTAAAAGAAGATAAAGCCCCACAAGTGGATGTGGACAGAGCAGTAGCTGAGCTCAAGGCCCGGAAGAGGGTTCTGGAAGCAAAGGTAAGTCTTAGGATGCTAAGACAGAAACATCAGTAGGTGTAGGCTTATTCCTCTTTATTTAATCTCTTCAGATAGGAAAGATCTCAAAAGCTTTCTGAACAAGTGCCATTTGGTCATCATTTTTTTATTGATTGTGCCTTTTTTCCTCCTCTTCCTCTACCTAACCAACTTCTTGTCTTCTCTGAGAGCAGCTCAAGGCTGTGTGTAGCTCAGTGGTGGAGCACTTGCCTAATACATCAGGCCTTGGGTTTGACTCCTACTACTTCAAGAACATAGTACTGCTTACAATGCCACATTGTCTCTGAAGCTTCCCCACTACCTGAACCCATATTCTCACTATCCACCAAATCCTAAACATAATAAAATACATGAATTTCTTAGAAGACTTAATGCTCCTCTTTAAGAATTCTGGGATTAGATTTAATAGTTTTATTATAATCCATCTTATTTTTAACTCCAGACCTTTTCAAATTGTAAACCTCCTAAACATTAAATTTAAATAGTCTGAGAGGTCAATTTGTTTTGTTTTGGATTGGGGGAGGGTTGTCTCTGTGTCTGTGCATCTATGCCAGAGGTCTGTGTCGGGTCCCTTCTTGCTGTCCCTTTTATTTTTTGAGACAAGCATCTCTCACTGACCCTGGAGTTCATCAGTTTGGCAAGACTAGCTAGCCAGTGAGCTGCTGGGCTCCTCTGACTCCATGTCCTGAGAGCTGGGGCTACAGATCCATGCCACCATACTGTGCTCGTACAGGTGCTGAGGTGCTGCTGAGCTCAGGCCTCTGTGGTAGTCAGCAAGCACTTACCTGCTGGGTCATCTTCTGAGCTTCAATCTGAGGTTTTAAAGTGATATCTTACATAATATGACAAACTGAAATATTGTTTAAGTTACTTCACAGCATTTGCATTTGAGAAAGTATAGTAGGCCTGTCTGTATTTTGTTTCTTGAGACCAAGACTTAGTGTAGCCAGTTTGGCTTTAAAGTCCATCTAGCTCAATAACGCAATTCTGGGATTTGTAGGCACGGGCCACCAAGCTTAGTCTCTCCAGTTAAGACTCTCCAGTAATCATACTCTTTGCTACACAAGTAGAAGTATCTACATTATTCAGCTTCCCATTGCTGTGAGCGACACATCTTAGAGGAATCAAGGGCTTATTTGGCTGGGGTGTCGGGAGTTATTGTCTATATTCAGCCTGTTTGCTGAGACCTGTGGTGCAAATGACATGGGGAGGACATTGTTGTCTCAAGACACACACACACACACACACACACACACACACACACACGCACACACGCACACACGCACACACGCGCACACACACACAGGGGGCAGGGCAGGAAGGGAGGGAGAGAGAGGGCAACTCCTGATGTTTCCATCATTCCCAGCCACACTGTCAACTGGAGAGCAAATGAGCCTTCAACAAAGAGCTCTTAGGGATTTTATCCAAACTATAACAGATTGTTTTCTGTCGCTCAAAGTGTTTGTGGGGACTGAGGCCTCCACTTCAGCTCCTCAATGTCTTATGTCTCTGACATTTTATACTGGATTCTACCAAATTCAGATGTGTTAGAACTCCACTTACCTGTCCAATTACTCTCTTTTTGTTTACTCTTATAGGAGCTGGCATTGCAGCCCAAAGATGACATCGTAGATAGAGCAAAAATGGAGGATACATTGAAGAGGAGGTTTTTCTATGATCAAGCTTTTGCTATTTATGGAGGTAGGGGGTGAATGAAGCCACAATGATGTGTTCTTACCATGTGTCTTAGAGTTTCATTAATGTGAAGAGACACCATGACCGAGGCAGCTCTTATAAAGAAAACATTTCACTGGGGCTGGCTTACAGTTTCAGAGGTTGAGTCCATTGTCATCATGGTGGGAAGCGTGGCAGCATCCAGGCAGACATGGTGCTGGAGGAGAAGCTGAGTTCTACATCTTGGTAGACTGTGTTCTGCAAGCAGCTAGGAGGAGGGTCTCTTCACGCTCAGCAGAGTCTGAGCTTGGGAAACCTCAAGCCCACCCTTACACCTCCCCCAATAAGGCCACATCTCTTAGTAGTGTCACTTCCCATGAGCCAAGCATTCAAATGTGCGTCTTTGGGGGCTAAACCTATCCAAACCACGCTATGCTTAATCAAGAGCTTGGCTTGCTAACTGATGTTTATTCAATGTATCAGGTTCCATAAAGGAGAGAAGTCATGTAATTTGCATTTTTGTTGTTCAAGAGTTGATATTTGGATAATGCCCACTCTTAGTACTCTCGACTCTGTTAATAACCCCCAACCCGTTTAAAAATTTATTTCTTTGTTTGTTTATTTATTTATTTATTTATTTATTTATTTTTTCTGAGACAAAGTTTCTCTTTATAGCCATGGCTGTCCTATCCTGGAACTCTGTAGACTAGGCTGGCCTCAAACTCAGAGGTCCACTTGCTTCTGCCTCCTAAGTGCCAGGATTAAAGGCATGTGCCACCGCCATCAGCCATATATATATAATGTATTCCTATATAATACATCCTGACGACAGTTTTCTTTCACTCTACTCCTCCCAGTTCGTCCTCACTTTTCCTCCCATCCACACCCACCCCCTTTCTGTCTCTCCTTGGAAAACTAATGGACATGTAAAGGTTAATAAAATAAAGTGTAATAAGAGAAGGAAAAGAACAGATTGGAATAGAAGAAACAAACAGAAGAAAAGAGCCCAAGAAGCAAACACTGACACAGAGATGCACTCACCCACACTCAGGGATCCCACAAGAACACAAAGATGGAAGCCATAGTATGTGCACAGAGTACCCGCAGGATGGAAAGAAAGAAAAGAATTAAAAAATAAAAAATTAAATTTTCAAAGGAAAAAGAAAACACTGTGGCATGACATTGTAAGACAAGGAACCTTCAAAGAGACCTTTGAGCTCCTTTTCTGTTGGCATCTACTGCTGGGCATGCGTCCTGCCCTTAGTAGTTTCCCCAGTGAGACCCCCTTGGAGAGAGCTAAATTTTCATTTGCAAGTGGCTCTCAGTTGGAGATAGCCTCTGGGCTAGGGATGGGGACTTGTGTCTGCTTCTTTCAGCTCCAGGACCCCATCTGGTGCAGACCCATGCAGGCCCTATGCCCGCTGCCTCGCTCTCTGAGTCCATATAGGTGGTGTTCCTGTTGTTTAGAGGGCCTGGTTTCCTTGGTGTCCTCCATCCCCTCTGGTCTTACACCTGCCACCTCTTCTGCAGAGTTCCCTGAGCCCTGAGGGGAAGGAAAAGGCTGAATGTATCAAGATCTCTCATTCCATTTGAGGATTCTTGGAGCCTTTTTTCTCTTAGTGGGTAGGGATTACAGGCTCAGACATTAGGCATTTGCTGTGACTGTGTGTATATTGTTCACTCTTCCTAAGGCCTGCTAGTGCCCCAGATGTATAGAACACTATTGTAGTTCTGGTACCTGCCTGCCCTTCCTCACAGACCCTTGTCATACACGGGCCTTGGCTTATTCTTTGTGGACATTGGTCAGGGAAGGTATTCTTCAGGCGGGAAGATGACACATGTTTTTCTGAGTGCTATAAGAGAGGCCCCCTGGTTAAACAGATCCTTGAAGTAATCAGCCTGTAGTACTTTGTATCTTGCCTGGATTTGCTAAGCACATCTTCGAATGTTTTACCTCTTGAGGTTTAGATGACAACCCAAGTACCCAAAGTAAATCAGAGAATGCCGTGCTGGCCCATAGGTCATTGCTCCCTGCCTGTGTGGCAGTTCTCCACATACATTGCAGTCTGCCTTTTCAGTGAGTGGAGGGAACTTTTAGATTTCCCTTGGTCAGCCAGCAGTAAGTAATGGTCTTTGGCACAGAGGGCTTGCACTGTGGGCAGCATCTGTGTGTGAGAGTAACAGGAAAAGCTGTGTTTGCCTCTCTTCCTCACAGGTGTCAGTGGATTGTATGACTTTGGGCCGGTAGGATGTGCTTTGAAGAACAATATCATCCAGACCTGGAGGCAGCACTTTATCCAAGAGGAGCAGATCCTGGAAATTGACTGCACCATGCTCACCCCTGAACCAGTTTTAAAGTGAGCTTCTGCTTTGATGGGAGAGGGCCTTTAAAAACTAATAGTTAACTCTTTGATAACAAAAACTATCTACTCATTTAGAAAATTAGTGAAGAACAAACAAAAGTAATCTATACCTGCTGCTCACTGATGGCCATGTTGAAATTGCTGTTTGTCTGCTCGCTCATTCTTCTGTATGTCTCGGGATATCTGACCGTGACCAACACATTGCATTATTTCATGTAATGTAAGTGAGCACTTACTTATGGAGTCAGCAGCATTTTTGGAGCCATTGGGATGATTCTGCAGGTAAAAGTATTTGCTGGCAAAGCCGATAACCTTAGTTTAATTTGTTAGCATCACATGCTGTAGAGGGTGAACTGACTCCTACAGCATGTATCTGACCTTGTCACATACAACCACATATGGACGTACAGTGAATGAATAATTTTAAAAAGCATTTTTTTTGATGACAGCATAGTGTTCTGTTTTATGAATGTAATATAGTTTTGTTAGTGCACTATCCTAGGAATTTAAGTTAAAGTATTTCTGAATTTGTGTTTAGATAGCTACATTTGTGGATATTCTCTTGGTTATTTATTTCCATGGTGTAAATTGCTAGGATATTAGGCATTCTTGCCGGGCAGTGGTGGTGCACTTCTTTAATCCCAGCACTTGGGAGGCAGAGGCAGGTGGATTTCTGAGTTTGAGACTAACCTGGTCAACAGAGTGAGTTCCAGGACAGCCAGGGCTATACAGAGAAACCTTGTCTCGAAAAAAAATAAAACAGAACAAAAAAACAACAAAATAGGCATTCTCACCCAAACGCAAAGGTTAAGATTCAAGGTTATTGCAAGTAGGGTAGGGTTTCTGTAACCGTGCAAAAGGAATTCTTACCACTTTGTGTCTCACTCTTATTACCATTTAATGCTGTCTGGAAAGGGACAGTTTTTAGTACTAGCCTCTTTAAGGTGCTCTTAATAATCACAGCCAATTAAGATGAGAGGTGTCCCTGTTGATGAGTCTGTAAGATCTGGATAAATTCATTGAGCTATTTGTCCCACTTATAGTAACTAAATACTAATGTCATTATAGGTGAGGATCTACTGAGCTGTGATTCTTAGCTCATCAAATTCCTGATTACTTTGGCCTTTGCTAAGCTTGAATTATCCTGAAATGTCATACAGCCTTAAGACAGTTTGTAAGTGTGTATAATCTAGCTCATTTCTTTTTCCATGGGAGAGAAATACTTGAGAGGGTATAAGAGAGGAGTTTTCTCAGGACATGTGTCTCTGTCAGCCATATACTGTTACTCTAGATGTACTTTCCATCTTGATATGCATGGATCTAAACTCTGGGTAAACATACTTGTAGGCATAAATTTTTTGCACCTACTTTTAATAAGGGTTCATCCTCTCCTCTAGCCCACCACCCAGCAGAGATAGTGGAAGAGAAAAGTTATTAGGATATGGGGGAAGTGGACTTGTTTAGCAATAGTTCTTTGGGGGCGAGCTTGATCTTCTTTGGCAGCAGTTCAGTTCTGTAACAAGCACCAAATATGACTTGGCAGCTATAGTCCTCCGGCAGGCAGACAGCAGGCTTGAACCAGCAGCTTTGGTCCAGTCCTTTCAGCAGGCAGCTGTAGTTCAATCCTGAAGAAACTGCCAGTCTTACTAACCAACCTGAGATGAGGCCACAGAAGCTGAAAGCTGCTGCAGGAATCCCAGAGCAGTTCTTGGGCGAGTTTCTCTCAATGTTGGAGTTATCACAAGTTAAGCTCAACAATTCAGTGTGAGGCGAACCAGTACATGCCTGTTGTTAGCAGAGAACATCGAGGTGGAGCAAACCAAACCAAGGCTTAGTGCTCATCTCCCACGGTCTATGGGGTCATATTTATCAAGTGTCTTCTCACCTGTGTCTGCTTCAGGAAAATAGTCTTTCACGTGTGTGTCCCAGCAAAACACCATTTGATATAACCAACTTTCCAAAGAACTAGAAGTTTCCATAGGGTGTCTCTTCTAAGATGATACCCTGTGTTCATTGTTGGTTTCCTTGTTCACTTAGGACCTCTGGCCACGTAGACAAGTTTGCTGACTTCATGGTGAAGGACGTGAAGAACGGAGAGTGCTTCCGCGCAGACCACCTGTTGAAAGGTATGCATGTGCAGCTTTCTTTCCTAAGATCAACAAGGTTGAACTTACTTTTCAAGTTTCCCATTGTTTTTTAAAAATTGGCTTATAGTTTTAATATACTCAGATTAAACATACATTTCAAGTTTATATTACAGAGTCACTTACAGACTAGTTATATTCAGATAATAGTTTTTCTAATTGGCAAGTGATCAAGATATTATTATGGGCCGGGACTGTAGCTCAGTGGTAGACTGCTTAGCATGTTTAGAGTCCTGGGTCCCATCATCAGCACAAGGTTTTCAACTTAGGTGACATCAAGACCTCCCTGTGAAAGTGTCAGTGAACAAATAAAAGATAAGAACACTAGCTTTGGGTCCTGGAGAGATGGCTCAGTGGTTAAGACCACTGACTGCTCTTCCAGAGGTCCTGAGTTCAATTCCCACCAACCACATAGTGGGTCATGACCATCTGTAATGGGATCCGGTGCCCTCTTTTGGTGTGTCTGAAGAGAGCAATAGTGTACTCATATACATAAAATAAATAAATAAATCTTTGAAAAAAAAAGTATTTTTTAGAAAAAGAACACTGGCTTCATCTTTGTCTTAATTGTCCAGCATTGGCGCTCAGAATGTGCCCTCCTTTTCCTTGCTGGAAACTGTCACTTACCAGCACTGTTCTTCTAGCTCATTTACAGAAACTGATGTCAGATAAGAAGTGCTCTGCTGAGAAGAAGTCAGAGATGGAAAGTGTCTTGGCCCAGGTGAGAAGTTGGGATACACATCAGCACAACCCACATCTGTCAGGAGTTCTACCTAAGCAAAATGCGTTTACAGGTTTTCTTACACCACGTCAGTTATGAAGTCCCATGGGGCATACCTTACATTGTCTCCTGTGGCTGAAGTCCTAACTGGAGTTGTGGTCATAACTTCTTTTCTTCCTGTTTTTTCATCAAAGTCTCTGTCTAGCCCAAAGTAGTCTAGACCTGACGATGTAGCCCAAGCTGGCTTCCAACTTAAAGTGATCCTCCTGTCTCAGCCTCTCAGTTGTTGGGATTACAAGCATAGCTGTCATGCCTGGCTCTAGAACCCATTGTTTTCCACTGCTCTATCTAAAACTGGGTAGAGAACTCTGTGACATTTGCTGGTTTGTTTTGGTTTTGTCAAGTTTATTTATTCACCTTGTGAAGGAAAGAGTGGCCCCTGCTGTGGTGTGGTGTGGTGTGGTGTGGAGGCCAGAGGACAGCTTTAGGGAGTCAGGTTGGATGTCTCCTTCCACTGCATAGATCCCTGAGTTTGAACTCAGACCGTCAGGCTTGGTGCTGAATACCCTTTCCCACCGAACTGTCCCACTTACCCCTTTTTTGTTTGTTGTATTTTGCTTTAAAATCTTTTTAAATTGGGATTCCTCATCAGCATTCACACTGTGCTTACTTTTAATATTTTTGCTTTTCTTTCATGGAAATTGCTACACTCTTTGCTACCATTAGCCTATTTTTCTTTTAAACATGCACATTCCTCTCTGTGATAGTTAGCTTTGCCTTCTAATATCAGATGTGAAATTCAAAACTTTTTTAATTGCTTGTTTACCTATATCTAACAATGTCAGTCTCTGTGATGTATAATTTGTCCCTTGCCTGAAGCTTGTCATGCTAATGTTGTTAAGTTTAGAAAGTTGTTTTTATTATTTTTAAATTATAATTCTACTACAGTTGCATGTTCTTTCCAGTGCTGGAAGTGGAACTGTGGCCTGTGGCCTCAGTCCCACATGTTCCTTTTATTTCCTTCCATTTCCAAAGGCTTCACATTTATTAAAGGGAAATTAGAGATGCCTCTAATTACCCTTGATTTTTATTTTATTTCATTTTTTTATTTTTTGAGCCAGGGTTTCATTAGCTCTGGCTGTCGGGGCTCCTTATGTAGACCAGGCTAGCCTCAAGCCTGTCTCTACCTCCCCAGTGCTGAGATTAAAGCTGTGAACCACCATACCTGGCTTTCCTCCCCTCATTTTTTATTTTCCATTCAGAGTTACTAAGGATACATGCCTTGAAGTGTATCTGTGATCTTACCTGTTGCTTTCGTTTCCAAGGAAAGTAAACTTTGAGAACTGAGGGTGGCTGACCTGGGGACCTGTGATTGCAGTTTGAACACTAGGCTTTTGTATTCAGGACAGTGATTTTTGTTGCTGTTATTATATATAAAACCTCAGTGAAGAATGAGGGTGGGAGCTGATGCAGTTCTCAGAAACGGCCTCTGTAGTAGCCTCATGGCTCAAAGCGCAGCTGGTGTGGAGCCACATCATGGCAAAGTCACACTAGTTCATGCCAGTGACTCCAGTGCCGCTGTGGGACTTGTGGCCGCTCTTCTGAAGCACAGATCCACCCTTCAGTAGGAAGAGCTCCTTCTTTGTGTGGATTCAACTGTTGAAACTTGCTTTCCTTGTTTCCCTGTCTGTGTCTATGTGATCTCAACCGTGACTATTTACTTCCCTTGCTTCCCTTGACCCCTAATCTTTGTTTACCTTCTCTGAATATAGAAATTTGTAAAATCAGTTTTGAAACTTTTTATTGCAAAAAAGTAAAAAATAGAAAGTATACTTGAAAGTTAAAAAAAAAATCCTTTAAAATTCCTTGAAATTAATTTTTTTTACTTTACTTAGTCACTGTTTATATTGCCAACTGTTCCATCTCTCTCTGTGTCATCATTAGAGTTTGGACACTTGGTAAGTGCTCTTCTGAAGCTCTGTGGTTGTGTCCGTGGGGCAGTCACTGTGACCATGCGTAGGCCCATTGGATCGTGAGCATTTCAGCATGGTTTTGTCCTCTGCTCAAGAGGCTTCCCTTATCAGCCATAAAGAAAATTGAGACTTCATCTTTGATCCATGCCTCTATCTTGTTTTGACCAATTTGTTGGATCTTTACTATCCATCCAAAAGTGCACGAGCCATCATTTTCATAAAGCCCAGATGGACGCAGTGAGTTCCCACCTGTCTAAGTGGTTTTGTGCTGTTCTTGGTTCTGATTTAGAAGTTAAAAACTGATACTTTTCCATTTGTGGTAGCTATCACTGATGGGTGGACTGTGTAGTTTGAGCTGCAGGAATGTCTGCTGAGTCTCTCAATGCACCTTAGCCCTTGGTAACTTCCTTGCTCGCTGGTATGACAAGATACTTGCAGGCTCATTGTGTTTGTTTCATGTCTCAGACCTGGAGTCAGCCATTTTTTCCAAGCAGACCTTGTCCTTGTTAGTGGATTTTTGCTAGTCATGTGTTGGACTAGTGACCTGCACTTCGTGTGGCTGGAGCAGTGGTGGGATGCAGCTGCTGGTAGGACTTGATCTTGTGCCTTGCTCTGTAATGTTTGAACTCATTATCTTCTTTATGTGCCCTTTAGCTTGATAACTATGGACAACAAGAACTTGGGGATCTTTTTGTGAACTATAATGTAAAATCTCCCACCACCGGCAATGACCTGTCCCCTCCAGTACCTTTTAACTTAATGTTCCAAACCTTCATCGGGCCTGGAGGAAATATGCCTGGGTATGTATTGCTTTTCATTTATTTGTTTATCTAACACACTTAGTAAAGGGTGGGAGGGGCACAGAGGTTTTTTATGTCATTGTATATACATTATATTTAGAAATGATTGAATCTATCCATTGCACTTTGCCTTCTGTGCTGATGTAACTAGTAAGTAGAGTTACTAGTCATGTGTGGCTTTTTAGCATTTAAAAAGAAGCCAGTGTTTCTGAGGATTGAATTTCAACATTTATTTCACTTCACTTATGTAGATATATCTAGTGGCCCATGATGGTGGAGAGCATGAGTCGAGCCCACATTCTTTTTTTTTTTTTTTTAAATATTTTTATTTATTTATTTATTTATTTATTACAAGTACACTGTAGCTGTCGTCGGATGCACCAGAAGAGCACGTCAGATCTCATTACGGGTGGTTGTGAGCCACCATGTGGTTGCTGGGATTTGAACTCATGACCTTCGGAAGAGCAATCAGTTCTCTTACCCGCTGAGCCATCTCACCAGCCCCCCAAGTCCACATTCTTAAAAGACAGCTTTTATGCAGGCAGCAGAGTGGAGTGTTTCGTGGCTCTGTATGTGTGGGGCTGTCTCCAGTTCCCTTGACACTTCACAGCATAGCATCATCACATGTGGTTCTTCTCTTTTTAATGAAGTGTGGGTCTATAGATGGCATGTAGGCAGGTCTTGATTTTTTTTTTCCTCCCTTAACCCTCCCCCCCCCTTTTTTTAATATTTCAACCTGACATACAAAGTAGTAAGTCTTATGATGGAATTTTCAAACAGTGAAAGGTATTTTCTTAGGTTAATTTTCCCCACCATGTGGGTTCCAGTGACTGACTCAGGTTCATAGTTGTGGCAGCAAGCATACTTGCTAAGGAGGACTACCTTCAGGCTATGCTGGCTAGTTTTATACTAGCTTGACACAAGCTAGAGTTATCTGAAGAGAGGGAGCCTCAGCTGAGAAAAATGCCTCCGTAAGATCAGCTGTAAGTCATTTTCTTAATAAGTGATTGGTGGGTGATGAGGAAGAAAGTGGGAGGAACTAACCACTAGGCAGCACCCCTCCATGATGTCTGCATCAGCTCCTGCCTCCAGTTTCCTACTCCATTAAAGTTCCCTGTCCTGACTTCAGTAATGTACAGTGTTAAGGAAGTATAAGCTGAATAAACCCCTCCCCTCCCCTCCCCCC
>JADRCD010080473.1:0-15684 GCA_019843815.1 Montemys delectorum | reverse complement strand
AAAGAAAGAAAGAAAGAAAGAAAGAAAGAAAGAAAGAAAGAAAGAAAAGGAAGAAAAGTATTGTATTGTGTAACTATATGTTATAACTACTTAACCACTACAAGCTCCTCAGGGTCTGTAATGTACTTTCCATTTGTGTCTGAATCTACCTGCGGAAATTCTTTCCAAAGAAGATATAGAAGAGTATACATGCTTTCCCAAGCTCCCACAGTACCACATGCTCATGATTCCATGACAACGTGGGCTATAGCATGAATTCCTTTGAGTAATTAGGTGATTTATGATTTTGCTGCTGGGGAAATTATTGTGGTTTATGACTATAATGTTTATATATCTTCAATCAGACTTTGAGTATATTAAATATTTTGTCTTGGAATTTCGGTGGGTTAGAGTGCTAGTAGTCCAGATTAGTGATGGCTCCAGGTGGTGTGATTCCGAACAGCGTTTGTAGTGGATGTGTGCTGCTTGGCTGCTGGAGGCAGATTGATGGGTGCTGTGTTCCATGTGAGAAGCAGGTCAGCAACTGTTCAGTCCATTCATTCTATGACGGTCAACCTGAGTTGTTATGATTGTTAGTAACAGTTGTGCTTTAAACTATGAGGAAGGGTTGTTTTGAAATGATGATACATGGGGTCCCCTAATCATTACTTTGAAAGGACTTGAAACTTCTGTAATGCCATTGGCAGGCTGATGCATGCTTGTGTAACTGAGGAGATGCTCTCTGTCACATTAATATCTGTCTGAAAAACCAATGGAACAAATCCATTTATTATCTGGACATCTTTCCTGGCACCTAGTTAAAAATAATTGTGTAATTTTCTTCTTGAAAACTATTACTCTAATGTCATTTCTAGTTATTTCCCATGAGGAGAAGCCCTCTGCAGTTGGTCAATTAAATGTATATCTTATCAGTTAAAAGATTTTTCTTTATTTTCAGAATAATGCTATGAATGAAAAGGATGAGGTCATAGTATATGACATGGTTTCTATTGTTATAGACAAATATACTAAGAAAAACTTACAAATGGAGGCATTATCTTATATTCTGTTTGCCCAACAGGACCCAGAATTGGATCTTGTCTAGCACTTAAAACTTAATGAGCTACTTTCTCTATGAGGGCCTACTTTCCCTTTCTTTAAAAAATAAAAGTCTTTATACAGCCCACATCCCAAGACTGTGTCAGATTACAGAGTAGAACATCTGGCATGGTCACAACCTCAATGCTAGCAACTAGAATTCAATTTAGAGTCATCAGCTAACTGAGTCAGACAATGTATTCACTAGCAAGGCTTGAAAGCAGCAGTTATAAATAAAATATCATGCATGAAGAAAGGGCTTAGGACTCTACCTAACTGTAGGTAAAATTCAAACAGGTACAATGAAGTCAGATCATGCACCCTGAATGAGACTCACTTGGTCACTAGGCTGTGGCACTGTTAAGGGTTGATGGCACTCCTAGGAGGTAGGGACAGTGGGCAGAAGTGAAGTCTGCCCCTGTTCTTCCCCTGTTTTGCTGGCTGGTCATCATTAAGTGACCTTATCATCCGACCACACAATCCTCAGCATCTTACCACATGTCCTAAGATAACAGGGCTGGTCAACCATCTTACCACATGTCTGAAGATAACAGGGCTGGTCAACCAGACCAAAACCTTCAGAGCCAAGAACCCAAGTAAGCTTTTCTTCCTCACATATTCATTGCCCTACATGTGTTACAGTAATGGGAAGCTGACTGATACCAAGGCTGTGACCCTACGACAGTATAGAGAGGACCCTAGAGAATTCATCATTGATGGTACTCATATTTGAGGATCATCAGATTGGATTTTTACATAAATTGTACTTTAATTCCAGAATATCAATAGATTGCTTAGCCAGTAAGTCCTGAGCATTACATCCTGAGTTCAAATAGTCACATTTTATGTAAAATGCCAGACTTAGTCATATGCACCTATACTCTACCACTATCAGGAGGGGACAGACAGAGACAGAATCACTAGAAGTTTCTGGCCAGCAGCTAAGCTCTACATTCTATAAAAGTCTGTGCCTCAAAGAAATTGCATAGGTAATGAAAGAGAAGGAAACCTGATATCTTCCTCTCACCTCCACATGCATGTGTACTCACATGCATCCCTTACACACACACTGGCACACCCAGACACCTAAACACAAACACATTGACGTATTAAAGAAGTATAAAACCACATTAACTATAATAAAGTGGAACTTGCTTAAAAACAAAACTACATTATATGTTCATGTAAAGACCATCGTTACAGTGCTAAGTACATCTGGGATAAAAATGAACCATTTCCAGTAATCAAAAGTGCTACAAGAGGAAACTCACTGAAGTGGAAATTTCTGGTTGCTTTGGAAAATCAGTTGTGTCACATGGTGTTTTTCTGGAAGCTGTATTTGAAAGGATGTTTTGCTGAAGCAGACAATTGAGAGTATGTGTGGTGTTTGGAAAGAATATAAGCAGAATCCCATAGACAATGAAGAGACACTCTTGCATTGCTACTCTGTGCTACTCTCTGGCTGTTACTAGCCGTGTAATCCTTTGCTGGTCTTCACTGGTATTCATTTCATAGAGAAGAACATGCCAAAGAACTCCTCATGGTTTTCCAGCGGATTCTTGCCACTGCAGCGGACTCATGCTGATTAAGTTTGGTAGAGTCTCACAACTTCTGCTAGATGGAATAGCTTCTACTGATTCATGTTTGGTTTTTGCTATTGGACTGGACTAATGATGTTATGACATGGAAGAGTAGAATCATCCCAAAGAACTACTTCTAAACTGGTCCACAACCCACTTTTTCTATAAACCTCCTTTTCCCCCTATCTCTGGTCAGTGGGCTAGAAATAAGGTTGAAACATGCAAGAACCTTAAATAAAGTAGGCTTTGAAAAATCTAAGCCTATAACGCATATTAGTGATTTTTTGTTTCTGTCTAAACATTCACACTTTCCTTGATTCACTGAATAAGATGCTTCTGTTCCTAAAACTAAACCCCCAAAGCTTTTGTGGCCTTTTAAATAGCTCAGTGTCTGAGGAAGGCAGGGAAGTCTAAGCAATGCACACATCTTATCTGTGCTGCTGCTTTTTTTTTATTTTGAGACAGAACCTCACTCCGTGGCCAAGTTGAACCAGGATGTACTGTGTAGCCAAAGCCGGTCTTGAACTCACAGCTATCCACTCATTTCAACCTCTTGAGTAATGAGATAAGAGATGATAGTCATTATGCTTTATTCATTAAATTAAGTGATGTTAGGGCTTTAACTTAGATGGGATGTTGAACCTATGTTCTTCTCAGAGAAGAATGTTTGTGAGCATCGGGCAGTGATGACACATGCCTTTAATCCCAGCACTTGGAGACAGAGGCAGGCGGAATTCTGGGTTCGAGGCTAGCCTGGTCTATGGAGTGAGTTCCATGACAGCCAGAGATACACAGAGAAACCCTGTCTCAGAAAAAAAAAAAAAAAAAAAAAAAACAGGAAAAAAAAACTTGAAATATATGGAAAAAAAACTTTAAAAAGAATGTTTGTGAGCCAAGTCTTGATGTAATACTCTGCTTCTGATTGGTAGAATCTCCCTCAGGCTAGTTTCGTTTACTTTCCTAATTATATTCATTATATTAAATATATTGGACTATATTTGAATACATTGGGGTGTGTTTGACAAAAGCCTGTTGTAGAAGCTGAGGCAGGAACAGATACTACCAATGTAGTTTTATAAGCAGTGACCCATATTCCATCCTGTGAGGCTTCGTTGACCACAGCCGAAAAGTGTATTTACAAGATTATAGATACACTTTCTGCTGGACCTTAGACTCACAAGTACATATCCATACATGTGCTCATGCATAAGCATATTAAAATAAAATAGTAAAAGGGAGCAGAAAGATAACTCAGCAGTTAAGTTCATTTTCTGCTGCTGCAGAAGATTCATGGTGTTCACACCAGGTGGCTCACTACCACTTTTAACTCCAGATCTATGGTATCCTACAACCTCCTTGGAAGTTCCCAGTAACTCATGTATATGAGTACACACACACACACACACACACACACACACACACACACACACACACACACCTAAACATGATCAAAAAGTAAAATAAGTATTATAAGTATTGTCTGAGTAAGAACCTTTTCACTAGGTATTGAAAAACACCTTTTCTCCTCAATTCTAGCAGTTAAAATGTCAGACCTATTCTAAAAATTGCCACTAAAAAAGGTTGTTTTTTCATACAATATACTCTGATTACAGTTTCCTCCCCCCACCTCTTTTCAGAACTTTCCATCTCCTTGCCCTATCAAATCTATACTCTCTCATTCTCTCTCATTAGAAAACAAATAGGCATCTAAAGTAAAATGGAATAGAATGAAATAAAAACAAACCAGAGTAGAAAAAAAGCAAAGCAAAACAAACAAACAAACAAACAAACAAAAAAGTAGCCAAGTAAAGAGCACAAAAAACACATACAGATGAGACATATTCGCATACAAAGAAACTCCACAATTGAATTCATTCCCAGGTAAATAGTAGCTTTTATAATGCTTTGGTTTCCTTTTGTCAAATTCTTCTCCTCCTCCCCCTCCTCCTCCTCTTCCTCATCCTCCTCCTCCCCTCTTCTTCTTCTTCTTCTTCCTTCTCCTTCTCCTTCTCCTGCTTCTTCTTCTTCTTCTTCTTCTTCTTCTTCTTCTTCTTCTTCTTCTTTTTTCTTCTTCCTCTTCCTCTTCTCCCCCTCTCCTCCTCTCCCTCCTTCACCTCCTCCTTCTTCTTTCAAAAATAAAGATTTTTTTTCTTTGAGTAATCCTATTTTTCTCCACAAATAACAGTCTTGCAAACCTGCTGTGGTGCATCTATCTCATGGGGTGGTGCACTGCTGAATCCATGTGCTGGTAGGCTGTTGAGTCTGTGTGGTGCTGAGCTGCTGCTGGGAATGATGCTATTTTCTAGCAACTTCATTGCACTGCTGGTTTTCAAAGTGCAATTTCTTGTTTTCTTGCCCATGGTGTTGTGGTGGGCTAAAATTTTCATCACAAAAGTCTGCTAAGTATACCTTTGGAACTAACAAAATTTCAATAACTTGACAGGGATTTTTATAGGCACCGCTAGGTAACGATAATTTTGAACATGCATTTAAGTATCAAGAGTCTCAAAATTCTTAGGTGTCTGCACTTTAGTGCACTTTTACATTTTGTAAAAGGGGATTATTTCCTTTAGCCTTATACAGTTCCATGAACTAAAATAAATTGCATGTATCGAAAATGAGACAGAGGTAGACCAGAAGCTGCCTCCATTTGATGGTGAAACAGTAGAGGTAAGACAGGGAAGAAGATGAGAGGAAGAGCTTTGTAAATGCACAAGTGGAAGGGATAATGAAGCATCACAAATTAAAATGAACAGGACAATATGGCGGAGGTGACAGAGGATGGAGTCAAGAAGAAGAAAGTCCAAGGGAGCCCAGCTTACTCCCCATTATCACGTGTTTGCCTGTTCATTGTAAGTCATCTCCCTGACTAAGATGTAACCTTCCTGAGACTAGGACCTTTTGTTTCTTTGTTTTTAACTGATGAATTCCTGATGTTGAGAACTTAAACAGTTGATATCATTTGATAAATATTTAGTCACATAAAGAAATGAGTATCTACTATAAGAAAAATCAATGCTTGGTATCAACCAAAATCATTTTTGCCATGATCTTCATTGAACGATGTAGTTCATCAACCTTTAAACCAAATATCTAATGTTTTTCTGGCAATTGACTTTGGGATGAGCTGAAAAAAGGCCATTTTGGTGAGCACTCCAAATGAGCAATTCTTCCAGAAACTTTTGAGAAAGAATATTCTGAACTCCAATAAGAAATGAATGAGCCCCCTGACAATACCTGACTAATACAGATGTAGAGGCTCACAACCATTCATTGAACTGAGTACACGGTCCCCAATGAAGGAGTTAGAGAAAGGTTCTATGGAGCTGAAGGGTTTGCAGCCCCTTACGATGAACAACAATATGAACTAACTAGTACCCTCAGAGCTCCCAGGGACCCAACCACCAACCAAGGACTATACATGGTGGGACTGAATGTTTTGGCTGCATGTGTATAGTAGAGGATTGCAAATTCGATCATCAATAGGAGAGGACCTCGGCCTTGTGAAGGTTTTGTGCCCCAGGGTAGGGGAATGCCAGGGCCAATAAGTGGGAGAGGGTGGGGTGATAGGCACGGGGAGCAGGGAGGCAACAGGGGTTTGTTCTTGTTGTTTTTGTTTGTTTGTTTTTTGGAGGGGAAACTGGGAAAGGAGAAATTTACATGTAAATAAAAGAAAATATCTAAAAAAAAAAAAAAGAAATGAATGAGCCCCAATCTCCTATCTCCTTCTCCTCCCTCTCAGTCTACCTTTCATTTCCTTTCTCCCTCTCCTCACTCTTTCTTCCTTTCCCTAGAGCTTCCCTAGGTGGTGGTTGTCATCTAGAGATTACAAAAGGCAAGACATTGTTAAATGGATATGGGAGCAATGGAAGTAGTAAGTATCTCTTTAGATGGACTTCCACTTGTGTGGCTCCTTAAAAGACTTTACCATTTAAGCCACTGTTTTGGTTGCTTCAGCCAAAGCAACACAACTTTTAAAATTCATCTCAGTCAGTTGCATAAAAAATGTATGTGTTCATAAAGTACTTCAAAGTAGTCTTCCACAGAACTTCAAAATGGCCCCAACCCTGAGGCATTATAGTATTCCCCAGAGAGAGGCAAGGAAGGCTAAAAGTAGTCTTGATCACATTAAGAATAGCACTTACATCTTTCTACTTTTGTCAAAAAGCTAAGAAAAATAAGCACATTGTGCAGAAAGAGGACTGTGATGGCCTGCTGCCCTAAGCCACTAAGTGAATGGGATTTTTATATGCTTGTACCCCATACCCACCTTCTCTTCTTATGTGCCAAGATGTTGTGGCTCAGTGGACTGCAGAGAATTAATGAGTGCTGAACAAGTGGGTAATCCATACATATCCTTCAGTCCATTAACTACCTCAAGAGAAGGACCAGTTTTCTTCAATAAATAGCATCCTCTTCTTGTTCAAGAAGATGTTTGTGACTAAAACTTACTACCTTGTAGTTTACAATCGAAGACCTGTGCTTAGTGGCTCACTCAAGGGCTTTCTCAGCTCAGTGGCTTGAGTGCCATATTTCCCCCACAGAAGCATGTAGTCACCAAGGATACATATTCATTGAAGGTCAGACTTTTGTATTGTGAACCTTCCTTCAAGTGTGATAAGCAGTAAATTGCAGATCTATCACTTTTTTCCTCTGCTAGAAACTGTGTGTTTATAAACCAGCAGAACATTGCCCCCTCCTGTGATTAATGGCCCATTTTGGACCACCTCTTATCAGGTTCCCACAAGCCCTTCTTTGATGCAGCTTATGTCTGAATGACAATAGACAAACCAATGCCATTATAAACTCAAATCTCCCCCTGCATTCTAGATACTAAGATTACACATGGGTATTGATTTATTGCTGCCCCCCATAGGGACCAGTTCATTAAGTGTAAGCAAGAGCTGCTATTATGAAATGGAACCACCAGCTCTGTGTGCTCTTGGTAAGAGATAATCACCTGTGCTCAGCTTTCTAACAACCTGGGCATTTGAGTAACTGCATGTGTTTAAATATTTAGATTGTTTGTCTATGCTATCTCTTCTTTAAGTATGCAAAATAAGATAAAGCAAGCCTTTGGTGGAAGAGAATCTATGCAGTTTCTCAGTTGTTGAAACACAATGTGGTTCTTTTTATGAAGCACACTGAAATGATTACAAATCTCTGCTTTGGCATGTATTTCGGAAACACCTACTGTATCTGTAGCAATGAGGTTTTATGATAGCTTTAACAGTTCCTGCAAAATTTATATGTTCTACCAGTAGATCATTTTGGGGAGAGATATAAATTTTACAACACATCAGAGTTTTATATCACCCACAAACGCCTGCTGTAGAAGTCACATTATGGAGGCCTCACATTCTCTCACAGTTTTCTATTCTTTAGTCAATTTACATTTGCCAGGCAAAAGGAGCCTTCAACACAGTTCTCTTTATACTCTTTCACTCCTCCTCCCTTTTTACCCTTTGGTTTGATGTTACTCAGTCTGACTGTTTGTCTATGGGACATTCAGCAAAATGCTTATCAATTTATACAGGTGATGGTCTACTGTCCCCCTGTCTAATTCTTTCTACGCTGATGGCCTGAGTGAGCTAAATGAAAATTGATAAAGGTAGTCATTTTTAGGGAGGACTCTTACTTTCTGAACTCTCAGTCAGCTCCTGTGTCTGGCTCTAGGAACAGAATACTTACAACATACATGCCTTAAGAAAGTTTGGCACACTACTGCTATGTATGTAGGAAAACCCTAAGTCCATAATCACCATGATTTAAACAACCTGACATTCAGAAATCACCAGGATAAACAATTTACTCAGAATAAAAAGCACTTCTGATTTTTTGTTGAGGATATCATTAGATAATTGTATTTTTGAGACAAAAGATGCCAAATACTGGCAAAAATATGGAGAAGTAACAATACTTATATACTATTGACAGAAATTTAAATTAATATGGTCTTGAAGTTACTAGGGGCAGTCCTCAAGTTAAAAATTATAAGAGCATCCATATACTATAGAAATCACAGTAATGGTCATATGCTTGCAGAAAATGAAATCAATGTAATGAAAAAAAATAGCTGCCCTACCATATTTAATATAACATCAGTCATCATATCCAAAATAGGTACTCATACCAGCTCCCCATCAATGAATGACTGGATAAAAATATGTTATATATACACCATGGAATACTTCTTAATCATAAAAAATAAAATTTTATCATTTATGAAATGTGTGAATATAGAAACAAAGTGCGACGTGAAATAATTAAAGACACATAGTTCACAATCTCTTTCCTGTGTGAATTTAAAGAGGCTGATCTCATAACATAGAACATAGGACATTGGTTTCCACAGGGTGAGAAGGGTAAAGGCGAGGGACTCAGGAATACAAACTTAGTTCCACAGGAGGAGAATATTGACATGTATAACAAAAGTCTATTCTGTATTTCAAGATACTTAATAGAGGGTATCTCAATACACTTACCATAAAGAAATAACAAATATTCGAAATGACAGATAGAATAAATACAATATACACATGTATCAAAACACCACACTGAACTAAATAAATATACAGTGATTATATGTCAGTTCATATTGTGTTTGTAAAGCCTCTTAACTATTTTTTATTACTGTGATAAAATATCCTGGCAACAAATTAAGTAGCAAAATCCACTTAAGGTAGAAAGGGTTTATTTAGGCTTACAGTTCCAAAGGAGATAGATCCTTTCATGGCAGAGACACCGTGACAACAGGAGCATAGCATCATCCAGTCACATTGGGTTGGTAGTCTGGAGATAGAACAGGAAATGAGGCTAGATTATAAAACATTAAAGTTCACTCTCAGTGCTGTGCTTCCTCCAGCAAGGCTCTAGTGTCTAAAGGTTCCATACCCTTCCCAAACCATGCCATGAGCTGTGGACCAAGTATATAAACATATGATCCTATGGGGACATTTTATATTCAGTCTTTTACATTCTGTCCCTGGTCATCATTGGCTTATGGCCTTTTCGTGATATAAAATGCATTTAGTTCAAATTCAAAAGTCTCCACACTCTTTGATAGTTCTAACACTATTCAAAATACAAAATGCCTCTTGTGATCTCAAGTGATCACTTGTAATCATCTATAAAATAATTAATAATTACATTAATAAAAATAATGAGCAAATTACATGTGTACAACATTCAGTGGCACAAAGTATTCATTACAATTTCAGAAATGAAAGACAGAAACATAGTAAGACAAGACTGAAACCTAGAAGGGA
This sequence comes from Montemys delectorum, assembly GCA_019843815.1. NCBI lineage: Eukaryota > Metazoa > Chordata > Mammalia > Rodentia > Muridae > Montemys > Montemys delectorum. The sequence goes on along the minus strand of JADRCD010080473.1, from coordinate 5,759 downwards.
AAAAATCAAATTTTGTACCTTCCCCCACATCAGTCATCTAAGGATTTTAGTGAAATTGTCTTAGTTTGAAAGGGCTTTAGGTAGCTCTGTCTCTACAGTTTTGCTGCCTGCAATATGCTTATCTTTGGTTATCTGGTTCTCCCCTTCCTATTCTGGTTATTCCCTTCATTTCCTGCTTTCTGCAGTCCTATTTTACCCCATGGGCCCCAGTATCTCCACCATCTTGAGGTCTGCATTGAAACCTTGGTTTCACCTGTCACTACAATACAGGCTTCATTGTCACAAGTTATATGAAATAGCTTCTCAGAGCCTCTTCATAAGGACTCAGACCCTGACACATGTTTCATGACCTCAGTGGATCTCTGAAAGTGAGGAGGAAAAAAATTCTATGGCTCTCTCAATATTGCATATTTAATTCCCCCAAAATTAGTACCTTGTACTAGTAAACACTGTCCAGTTCTCATGGCAGCTCAGGAGAGAGCCTGGTCCCCTTGAAACACAAATGAATCGTCTTCTGTATGCTGAAGCTAGTTGAAAGACTTCTCTAATTAGTTTCCAAGAATAAGAAACCTTTTTAGACTATCTCTTTACATAAACTGGAGCCTTTGGTGGCTGGGGTCTTGTGTTTTGGATACCCTTTCTATTGTTCAAGTACAAAACACAAGGCTTCTCTTAAATGACATTGATCTCCTAACAAATATAGCCATCTTCTAGCACATCCTTTGGCTAAAATCTTAACCATTCTAGTTCTCTTTTCCTTTCCAAATTGCATGTTCTAATATTTCTTTCTACCCCACATTGCTTTTATTCATGCTACACTTGTGTAAGAGTAATAAGTAGTAATCATGCCATGGGCTCAATGTTATGCACTCTTGGATTTCTACCATCAAAACAATTAGTCAGAATCTTTTAGTTCAGCCTCACAGGACTTCTCAGAATACATCCAGCTTCATTACCCACATATAGCTTGAATGCCCTCTTGCCCAGTTTCTGATGGATTCCTTGTGAGCCAGGTCTCCAATATTGGTATTTTCTGTGCTTTCCAATCTTCTAAACTCCCATCAGAATGGCTCAACAAGCTCTGTTTAAAACATATGAAAGCTTTTGTAGCTTAAAGTTCTAAATATTCCATAGTCCTCTCAAAAGCCCATTCTAAAAGCTAATAATAACATGTTTGGGGTCATTGAAGAAGAAATTCAATGATACAGCACCAACTTCTATCTTGCTCTGCTGCTGGTGCCTCCTCTGCTGTGTGATAAAATGTCTTCACAGAAGCAACTTAAGGGAAGACAAGTTTATTCTGGCTTACAGTTCCAGAGATACAGTTTACCATGGTGGGCAGGGAATGGCAGCAGGAGTGTGGAGCTCGCCTATGCATAGGGCTGTGTAGGCATTCCAGAAGCAAAAACAAGAGGAGACTGTTGGCTATAAACACCTCAGAAACCACCCTCACCCCTGGTGACATGGTTCCTCCCATAAGGCTTCACCTCCTAAAGGTCCCATGATCTTCCCAAATAATGTTACCAGCTAGGAACCAGGTATTCAACATGTGGGCTTAACGGAGACAACTACTTTGTTGCTTCGCTTTTCTGGGTTTACAATTCATCTATTTTTATGTATTCTATTTCTGGTACCTGTATACTAAAATTTCCTGGAGATATTTAATCATAATGGATTTTTTTTAAAAAAAAGAGGATTCTCTGTGTTAAACAGCATTATAGACATTTAATTTGTCTATTTCAGTAGGAAACATCTATACTCTCATGCTAACACTAAGTAATTCAATCTCTTGTTTAAGTAACCCTGGCCCTGAACCCCTACCACCCAAACAGAGGATGCATGTGACTTAAGTCTATTCAGCCATTCTGCTTAAGGATTGCAAATTGGGATCATTGAATCATAGAGCGAGAACTAACAATGACCATCTTGGTATTATATGAGATTGAAACCTAATGAAACTGGAGGTATAGACAAAGCCTGGGACATCCACTAAATTTCTTAGTGCACTTCTACCTAAAATCTTCTCCAAGTCCATTCAGTAAGGACAGCCAATGTATTCCTCCTCTTGACTTATACCAATGCATTCAGGGGTAGGGATGGAGTGGGTATTAACAACACAACACATTAGGAGGCAAATCTCATAAACTCTATTATTCTCTTCTTTTGTTATATCCCATTGGAGTGGTTATACTCTTCTTATATGACCACTTTCCCAAATAGCTTCTTAGTCATTAGCTAATGTTCATTAAACATGTTCTATGACCACTGTTTAGGTACATGTTTTTCAATTATTCTACTCGATTTCAAAATATTGATAAAAGTATTATTCTTCACATATTAGAAGTTTGAAACTTGAGGAGATTAATTTTTTCATTCTCACACAGTAAGTAAGTAATACCTGGGACTTGAAACCACATCAAAGTTACCTCTAAGTTTCCTTCCTATGCGGTGACTTATATGTAAGACTCAATAGAGGAGGGCCTCATTAATTGACTGTAACCATATATAAGACTACAGTGGTAGAAACTTAGTCACTTAGTGAAGACTGTTGTCCCTGTCTTAGTCATTTCTACTTTCCATTGGGTAGAGACCTTCTGAGAAGACTAAACAACAAGTACATGATTCAGAACCACAGACCCAATTATCCTACAAAGCAGGGCTCATGGGTGTTCATGCATGCAGCAGTTCTCACTAATACAGTCTGAAGATTAAAAAAGAAATGGAATGATAAGAGAAACTTTCATTTCAATATGTCAGGTTGTAAGAGGTAAAAGATACTGGCTTTGGGGAATTATTTCAATAATAGAACTGGACAGCTGAAGGATATTCAGAGTTTCATGTTTTCCCTGCACTTAATCTACCATTCAGAAAGCTGGATGCTAGAACATTTCTCTCTGCAGTTGATTTCCTCTCACACTTCAGATCAGCTATGATTTCCCTCTAGCTTCCTCTACCTCTTCCCTAGCCTTTAGAAGTGTTTAATTTATTACTCTAGACAAGCCTCTCCCTTGAGTTATTGTCTTTATAGCATACTAAGTTGGTGGCAAAAAAAATGAGATCCTGACCATCTTTTCTTCTTCACATAAAGAATTGCATTATCATCTTCTTTCAAGAGAAAACAGGAATAGTAGCCATTAGAATAAATGTTTGCCTCCTGAGTTCCCTCCAGGGCCTTAGGACATACCTAAGGTTCATATGCTTGACTTCTCCCAGGTTTTTCACGCCATAGTAGAGGAGACTGGGCAAAGAGGATGTCTAAATCTTCCGATGCAGAAGTCTATGATTTATCCCTGCTACATACTACCTCACTTTTGAGGCATGGCGCTAGGGAAACGGAGGGGTATATTTGGTCATCTCTCAGCTGAAGGATGGTGTGAATTATATAGAGACTCTTCTACAGAAAATCACTTGTCAAGGTGGAGGGTATGAATATTCTACAAATATACCTCTGTGGCATCAGAAGGCTGTCATGCTTTTGATCAACAACAGGCTCCAATATACAAGGAACACAAACCTACAGTCTAGCCAAACAATTCCTATCATCTACTGAGATTGTAGCTGTAGTCTACACATAGCACAACATATCACTTGGGTATTTGTGGTGATACTGGTATAAACAATCTGTGATATACAACTTATGGAAAAAAGCCACTTTTATTCCTCCAGCATAATCTGCTTCCTACATGTGACCCTCCCTGCCCTTGGAGATTGTCAGCTAATATTTTCTCATGAGAGCAAAGGAACCAGAGATGACAGGCCAGAGTTTGGAAGCCATGTGAGCATGTACAGAAATGACAACACCAGAACCAGCTACAGGGAGGCAGATCAACTTTACTTGGGGTGATTCAAGGCCCAGGTTGGGCAAAGGTCATCATTTGAAGGTGTAAGGTAACTGAGATGCCTCATTAGAATGGGGAAGCATTCCATGAATCTCAGGCACTAACTGAACAGGTTCATTTTGTTTTGTTTTGTTTTGTTTTGTTTTGTTTTGTTTTGTTTTTAGAGACAGGGTTTCTCTGTGTAGCCCTGGTTATCCTGGTTCCAGAACAGACCAGGCTGACCTGGAACTCAGAAATCCAACTGCCTCTGCCTCCCAAGTGCTTGGATTAAAGGCGTGTGCCACCACCACCCAACTTGAAGCAATTTCTTATTTTGGAATTTGCTACCTCACTGAGGTCTCTCTGATTGGACTTGCAACCTGCTCTGAGAGAGCAAGGAAATCAATACCTCATATACTTTAAACCTAATTTTTAAAAACAGCAGCAGGGTAGACAGATCATAGGTCCTTCATGGTAGGGTATACCAAATACTGTGGTTTAGCAAATTAACATAGCAGCAAGCCACCTCCTAAGTAGTTATATTTATCCTTATAGATATAATCAAATATAAATAAAAGAAGAGTCTTTTTCCTGTGAACAATGTTGAAAGCCAGGACTGCACAGGGTTCTCATTCTTTTTTTTTTTATTTGATTATTGGAAGAAAGGAAGTTGAATCTGTGATATAACTAAGGCTATGTGACCTTCTGCAGCTAGAGGCATGTGTGTGTGGGGGGGTTGAACTCTGTTGATAAGGTCAGGCAAGTGGGAATCCTGCCAGTGAAGGGAGTCCTTCATTTTGCACTGAGCCCAAAAGGCTATCCAGACAATGGTAGACTTTGACTTTAATTAGCAGGGTCTTATGGACAGAAAGCCAGGACAAGAGTTTAAATTTAACATTCTGAATAAAGTTTTTCTCTTCTCAAGCACTGCAGTCTGACAAAGGAGTATGTGGTGGTAGTTTGAATAAAAATGGCCACCAAAGGCCCACAGGGAGTGCCACCATTGGGAAGTGTGGCCTTGTGGATTATATGTGGCCTTGTTAGGGAAGGTGTGTCTGTGGGGGTGGGCTTTGAGGTTTTAGAAGCTCAAAAAGGCCTAGTACATCACTCACTGCCTGCCAGTCCTGATACAGAACAATCAGGTTCTTCACTGGCACCATGTCTGCTTGTCTGCCAGCAAGCTTCCCACCATGATGACAATGGCCTGAACCTCTGAAACTGTAAGCATCCCCAATTAAATGTTGTCCTTTATAAGAGTTGCCAAGGTCATGGTGTCTCTTCACAGCAATAGAAACCCTAACTGAGATAGTGGCATATGTAGTATTTAGCAAAATCTAAGGTTCTGAAGGGAAATAGAAGAGTGGATCTGGGGGAAAGGGGAGGGGGGAGGGGAGTGAAGAGGAGTAGAGGGAGGGGAATCTGCGATTAATATGTAATATATGAGAAAATAATGAAAAAAAAAGAGATTTATCCAACAAGAACAGAAATCAACTAAACTTAATGCAATAATCATTCTCTCTTGAGTTTTCAGATTTATTCAGATGGGTGTCATTTTCCTTCTAGTTTTTGAATACATAAACTTACTTCCTTGTTCCTATTTACCCTTCCCACTCCTCCATATACAGCAACACAGATTTTTAGGCTTAAAGGAGGGGAGATATTGGGGTTGAGCAGTGGTCTTGTACAATATCTCTGCCATTCCTGGTAGTGGGGATCCTGCTGGGATAAGTCCTTATGCTCCTTCACTCTCCTGTTTGCTCTTCATCTGGAATAAAGAGAAGAGAGGAGGGGAGTAGAAAAGAGGGAGGAGGTAGGGCATGAGGGGAAGAAAAATAGAAGATAAGGAAGAAGAGAAGAAAGAAGGAAAGGAGGAAGAGAAAAGAGGAGAGGAGAGGAGAGGGAGAGGAGAGGAGAGGAGAGGAGAGGAGAGGAGAGGAGAGG